>CAKNWW010133792.1:1320-11640 GCA_932074435.1 Andricus kollari | reverse complement strand
CGGGGATGAGATCGAACGTTCAACAAATTTTCTATATTCTGTATAACTTTTATGATTTAATATAGAACAAATCTGGATTAACACTACAAGAGTTCTGTAAAGTTTATATTGAACTCCGTTTTAAAAAAGTTCAATAAAATATATAGTGAAATTCATGGGAAAATGTTGAAGACTTTCGTAGAAATCACAATTGAGGTACTGAGAGTTTGTAATCACATAATTATAAGGTTTAAATACCTCAATTCAGTCAAATGTATAGAAAAATTCTTGAAAAAATGTTTAAAAATATCATAGAAATTCGATTCGAGGTATAGAGTATTTGTGAACTACTTCAATATGATATCTATAGACCTCAGTTCTATAAAATGTAGCTGCGCAGTCGCTACTGTGCGCATGCAGCGACATTTTCTGCATCCCCTCGGCCAATGTGTTTAACAGATCGTCGCCCTAAAGTTATAGTACGCCATGTCCCTCAACTGTTAAACTGAGGAAATGAGGTTCAAAGTTTAAACATAATATACTCTACAAAAACGTTGTCAAATGTCGAAATAAGTTTATCGGTCAAAAATAATGCATGATCAAGAAAATATTAACACTAAATTTAATACTATTATGAATGTATTTTAGCTGATGTGGAAAATTGATTTTGCACGTGGCGTAATATGAGATTCAGAAAATTCATTTTTTCTCAGAATTATAGTACCCCATGTCCACAAAATATTTATAAATGAACTATTTATAATGAAATTCTAAAGTGAAAAGTTTAACAGAATGATAGTTTACATTATTCTGTTGTATTACATACCTCGAATTAAATGAATTATTCGCATGATATAATTCTAACTTTTAATTAACGGCACTATTTTAATTGACAATTGTAGCAGCTGAGGGAATCAATTTCAGGGAAAAATGTATTAAAAAACAAAGTTTAACCCTTACCGAGCCTAAAAATAATAATAGTTCAAAGATTTCAAAAAGTGGACATGGCGTAGGATAACTCTAGGGTGACGAGATAACGCCGGTTAATGAATAATAATTTATTAGTGAATTATAACTTATTTAAATTTATATAACTTATATAAGCTTCTTCTATATAGCTATCTAACTTCTTATTATTCTTGAATCTACTAGAACTTATAACCAAGAAATAATTTGCGATTAAAAATTTTTTCGAGATTTAAAATGTCCAAAATTATGAATATTTTAAAGTGATTATTAAAATTTTAAAAACTAAAGAATGGTTATGAAACGGGTCACAAAAATTTGTCACGCGACCCTGCATAGCTGTAGCTTATATTTTAGATTTTTTTTTAATACTCCGAGTTAAGTTAGCTGCGAGGTTTTTTAGGAGTTGCGAATGCGTAGGTAGGGGGTTCGAACCCACAGCGAATGAGAATTTTATTAGCGTGAGATTATTAATGTAGTGATTGTTTGCATAATCGTAAATAATGTTGTAATTAAATATGTGAACAAATATTAAAGCATAATGATAATAATAATAACAATAAAGATTAATTTTTTTTTGCGAAAAATCGGTCATCATTTTATAGAACTGTTTCTAGATTTTCTAGAACTATTCTACGTTTTTCGCATCCTGCCTTCTAATAGAGATTACGTTACCTTATTCTTTACATTTCATAGCATTTTGTAACACATTTCGTAGAATAGTTCAATGCAATGTAAAACCAAGAAGATTTTAACTTTTATTAAACTACCCGTCGTATCCTCTGCTATAAGACTAGTTCTATAAAAGTTAATGAAATTTGTTTTCCGTATACACGCGAGAATAGCGAACTACCATTGGTTCTTTACAACTCTCAATAGTTCAAAAACTGTTGATCGTACAACATTTTGTCACAGTAATTTTTTGTTTAGTTTTGTACGAGGAATGTGTATGTACAAGTTTTATGATGAGTTCAGGATCACCCTATTCTATTCTATTTTACATTGCACATTTATTCAAAAAAGAAATCGGAAATATTTGGAACGAACATAAACTAGTGGGACACAGGTGAAAATTCGGAATAAGCTATTGGGACACTGCGACATTTATTTGGAAAGAAATCTGAAAGGTTCAGAACGAAGTAAACGCAGTGGGACACTTCGGCAAAAGTTCGGAAAGGCGTCGGAGACCTTCGGAAAGAGAAAGCGTTCGGAAAGAAACGGAAGGAAAGTTCACATATATATCGGAAAGGATCGGAACGGTACTTCCTTTCCGACCCTTTCTGTTTCTTACGCTAGGGCGAT
Source organism: Andricus kollari (assembly GCA_932074435.1). Taxonomy (NCBI): domain Eukaryota; kingdom Metazoa; phylum Arthropoda; class Insecta; order Hymenoptera; family Cynipidae; genus Andricus; species Andricus kollari. Next base: position 9,393 of record CAKNWW010133792.1, on the reverse strand, counting down.
GGTATTATTTTTAAATTTGACCATAAACTATTGACATATTGTTGACTCCAAAATTGAAAAACTCTTGTTTCTTACAAGATACTAATCACAGGTATTTTTATTTCTTTTACTTTTAATATTTTTTTAAAATAATTTGTCATTACTGTTGATCTTTATATTTATAGATAGCCGAAACGTCAGCATGATTAATAAACGAACTTTCGTTTGAATTTCGTTTTTTATTTCTTTTACTTTAATGAAGACCGTAAGACCTACAAAATAATACTTATGCATATTTACATAGACGGTCGAAGAAATGTTTGATTTGATTCTTATCAAATCTGATTGTTAAAATATTTTCGAAAGAAAAATATTTAAATCTTACTATAGTCTAAGATTAACTATACCTTATTATCATATAGACAAGAATATATATTCTTAAGGTAAGGGGGTCGCCATCGTACATTAAGTATTCTTGGCGCCTATTTAGGTTGCAAATATCCTTAAGGGCATGCAGTACATTATGACGTCACGTATTACCGACCATCCCATGTTATTTGTTTTCCGCCAATTTAAAAAGAAGGAAATTGAAATATCGTGCTAATTTTTATTTTAATGAAGGTAATATTATGGGGCAGGTCTGTCTGGTCAATTAAAGTTTCTATATTATTGCTAAATCTGTATTTTAAATACATATTTGCAATGTTCACCTCGAAGCTCTTGTATTACAAATGATTTAAATATGGCGGCTGTGGTGGGTCTCCGATAATGTATTGAAAATCGAACGGACCTCTTTTTCTAACGTGTTGAGATAGAAAGAGAGGTTCGTTCGATTTTCGACTTCGAAACAGCATCGGAGTCCCAGTGCTGGTGGGAGGAAACTTGAGAAAAATATGCGAGCGCCACGTCGCAGTTGCCAGGAGAAGCGCCCTGCCGGTTTCGCACAAACTGAGTCGGTAACGACGCTACAGTTTTGTAATGCGACTACATGTCAGAATATAAAAATATTCCCAGACATGTGCTGCCACCTTCTAATTTACAAAACCTCAGGTTCATTCTTTGAATTTTTAGCATTCTTCGAATTTGTGGATATATTTTTAATTTTTCTGAAATCCTTTGAATTTTTTTAATTTTTCGAATGCTTGAGAATTTTTCTGAGTTCTGTACAATCTTTTGAATTCTGTGAATTCTTTTGAATTATTTGAAATCTTTGAAGACTTTTGAATTCTTCAAATTCTTTTGAATTCTAATGAACTCTTTGATGAGTGCATTGAATTCTTCTGAATTCTTTTTAACTCTTGGAATTCTTTTAAGTTACAATTTTTTTTAATTCTTCGAATTCGAAAATTCAGTATTACTTTAGATTAACACAAACGGCCTAAAATTAAAAATTAATTTCAACTCTTTGAATACTTTTGGATTCTTTGAAGACTTTTGAATTCTTCGAATTCTTCGAATACTTTTGGATTATTTGCATTCTTTAAACTTTTGGAATTCTTAGAAGCCTTTTGAATTCTTCGAAATCTTTTGAATTCTTTGAAGACTTTTGAATTCTTCTGAATTCCGTGAATTCTTTAAATTCTTTTGATTAATGCTTTGCATTCTTTTCAACTCTTGGAATTGTTTTGTATCAACAATTTTTTTCAATTCTTCGAATTCAAAAATTAAGTATTACTCAAGATTAAAACTATCGACCTAACATTAAAAATTAATTTCAATTCTTTGAATACTTTTGGATTCTTTGAAGACTTTTGAATTCTTTGAATACTTTCGAATATTTTGCATTCTTCGAATTTTTGGAATTCTTAGAATTCTCCTGAATTCTTTAAATGTTTTTGAACGCTGTGAATTCTTTACAATTATCTTGAATTCTTTGAAATCTTTTGAATTTTCAAATTTTTTTCAATTCTTCGAATTCAACAATTAAGTATTACTCAAATTTAAATACTTTTGCATTCTTTGAATACTTTGAAGACTTTTTAATTCTTTGAATTCTTATGAATTCTTTTGAATGCTTTAAATTCTTTGCATTAAAAAATTAAGTAATTGGGTAAGCATCCCAGTAATTGTGATCTTACTACCAGTAATGGTGAAGCCAATTTTCTTTTTTTCTTTCCACTTTGAATTAATTGAAAATCGATTTCATACCATAAAATGTTAAAAATAAATTATATTTTTTTCTTCTAAATGTTACAATTATTGGGACTTACACCATTATTGGGTCCTTCACGATTAATGGGACACTTACCTTACTTAAAATTACGATAAAAACAATAAGAATTCTTATAAATTCTTTGAGTTTTTTCAATTCTTTTAAATTCGTAGAATTCTTTTGAATTCCTTGAATTCTTTTGAATTTCTTGAATTCTTTGGAATCATTTTAATTCTTTTGAAACATTTTAATTCTTTTGGATTCCTTGAATTCTTCGAGTTCTTTTGAATTCCTTGAATTCTTAGAGTTCTTTTGAATTCCTTGAATTCTTCGAATTCTTTTGAATTCCTTGAATTCTTTTGAATGCTTTGAATTCTTTGCATTAAAAAATTTAGTAAGGGGTCGTGCACATGTTGCGTCTCACGCTTTTCCTTCGTTTAAATTAAGACGAGAATGAAATTGCCTCGAAGCCAAGAGGATGCAAAGTCATAAACAAAAGGAAAACGTGTGTCGTATTATGTGCACGACCCCTAATTAGGTAAACATCCTAGTAATCGTTATCTTAGTACCAGTAATGGTGACGCCAATTTTCTTATTTTCTGTCCACTTTGAATTAATTGAAATTTCATTAAATAATATAAAATGCTAAAAATAAATGTTATCTTTTTCTTCTAAATGTTACTTTCATCAGATTTTGTAATAATACATTAACCAAGTAACACAATTTTGTTGTTGTTATAATGATTTCATAAACAAATCAATCCTTTTCTTCGACCGATGATGTTTAAGAATGTTAATTTGTGAAATTTTGTATATCTTACGGTCCACATAAAAATTAAATAAAAAGTGAGCCAGAAACAACTTTCCAACTCAAAATTTATTAATTAAAAACTCCTTTCTCCATCCTTTACGTACGTTTCGGTACAATTGCGTACCTTTTTCAGAAGGCTTTTAAACCTAAATACATTAATACTTCAATTTAGCAATATTAAACAGAAAAATTAAAATAAAAAGAATAATTAATGTAAATTTGTACCTGAGATAAGATTGATTTCAAAAAGTGAACAAACATCGAAAAAGGAACCATAGAAAAATGTGACTTTTTGAATAAATTCAAGTCAAAAAATTTGTAGTCAAAATTTTAAAATACATTAAATTTGTTTATAGAAGTCTAAAAATTGAAGACTTCACTCACTTAAAAGAACTACACCTTGAAAATATTGAAGATAAATCTTTGTAATGGTTAGGAAGAACGAAACAAAATTGACAATATGTAGATACAATAAGACAGTATACGTACTGTGCGTTAAAACAATTATTGGGACCTTCACGATTACTGGGACTTACCTTACTTAAAATTACAATAAAAACAATAAGAATTCTTTAGCATTCTCATAAATTCTTTGAATTTCTTTTAAATTCCTAGAATTCTTTTGAATTCCTTCAATTATTTTGAATTCATAGAATTCTTTTGAATTTCTTGAATTCTTCTGGATTCCTTCAATTATTTTTAATTCGTGGAATTCTTCTGAATTTCTTGAATTCTTTTAAATTTCTGGAATTCTTTGAAATTCGAAAGAATTCTTTGGAATTCTTCGAATTCTTTTGAATTTCTTGAATTCTTTTGAATTCCTAGAATTCTTTTAAATCATTTTAATTCTTTTAAATTTCTAGAAAACTTTTGAATCCTTGCATTCTTTGAATTCTTTTGAATATTTTGAATTCAAAAATTAAGTAAGGGGTCGTGCACATGTTACGACACAGGTTTTTCTTTTGTTTAAACAAAGACGAGAATAAAATTGCCTCGAAGTCAAAAGGATACAACGACATAAACAAAAGAAAAACGTGTGCCGTATTATATGCACGACCCCTAATTGGGTAAACATCCCAGTAATCGTTATCTGGGGTAAAATTTGCCAAGAGTCCCCGCCTAAAATGTTGTTGTCGCCTATCTAATTCAAACTCCGAAAGATTGCAGTGCTAGTGGACCTCTTTAAATTCTGTGAAGGGGGCGCACCTAGTACAACTGGTTGTCAAGATACAGAGGCCCGAATTTTCGACGATTCACCCCGACTACTAACTTTCAATTGTACATAACTTCTGATACAGTTATTCAATTCTACTTTTTTATGAGGGTTTTGAACAGATATTTTAATGAGGTTTTTAATAAAAATAATTATAAAATGATAAAAAAATTATTTCACCTTGATTTTTAATTTTAAAAAAACATTTTTGTGATTTTCTCCCCATGCAGCATTTTGGATATTTTTTTAATTATCTGGAAAAAAAGCTTGATTTTTTCTCTTGAAAAACATCCCAAAACGAAAATGGGATGGAAAGTATTGGTTGAGTTGTAGAAGGTCAGACGAGCGCGGGTGCCTCACGCCAACTAGCCACGGCGCTACTAGGCGTACTGTAGTGACTCAGTGGTTCTAATAAATGATAAAAATGATTTTTCTGTTAACGTGCAACGAATATTTATTTTATTCTTACTTTTATGTATCTGGAGAACGATTTAGATATTTTCTTAATTAAATCATCAAAATGGTTCCATTGCAGAAAAACGATAGTTAATAATAAAATTATAAACAGTTTTGGTGGATGGTTCTGCTCATCTGTTACATGTCAAGATGGTTTTTGATAAGTCCTCTTCTTCCCACGCTTTGGTGACTTTTTTTTGTATTAATCTCTTTGCCTCTAACAATTTATGGTGCTTTGTACGTGAGTCCCTTGCATCTCACGTTTTGGGGTGATTTTTGGTGTGAGTCCCGTTACCTCTCACAGTGTTACTTAAAAAAGGATTTTTTTATTCAATTTAATGTTCACGTAGCTCTTCTTTTCGTGATCTATAATTTGAGGTGAATTCTATTGGTTTTCTGGCCGCGAGATATCTAAATTGTTCTGAAAGTATCAAAAAGTCGGAATAAAATGGAATTTTTGTTACGCGTAAGCAGAAACATTATTTTTATCAATTATTAAAACCACTGAGCCGTGGGTTGTTCGCACGGGACACCCGCGCTCTTGTGACCTTCTTAAGTTCAACCAATACTTTCCATCCCATTTTCGTTTCGGGATGTTCCGCAAGAGAAAAAATCAAGCTTTTTTTCTAGACTAATTAAAAAAATAGCAAAACTGCCGCATTGGGAGAAATTCACAAAAATGTTTTTTAAAATGAAAAATCAAGGTGAAATAATTTTTTATCATTTTATAATTATCTTTATTGTAAACCTTGTTAAAATACCTTTTCAAAACCCTCATAAGAAAGTTAAATTGAATAACTGTATCAGGAGCGATGTACAATTTAAAGTTATCAGTCGGGGTGAATCGTCGAATATTCCGGCCCCCGTATCTTGACAACCCGTTGTACTAGGTGCGCCCCCTTCACAGAATTTAAAGAGGTCCACTGGCACTATAATTTGGCGAAGTTTGAATAAGACAGGCGACAACGAAATTTTAGGCGGGGACACTTGGCAAATTTTACCCCATCTTAGTACCAGTAATGGTGACGCCAATTTTCTACTTTTCTGTCTACTTTGAATTTATTAAAATTCGATTTCATACTATAAAATGCTAAAAAGAAACATTATTTGAAAAAAAAAATTTATTATATCATGTTATTAATTAATTTTTTTTTTTCAAACTTGTTCTCGGGTTAAGAAGAACCCGGGTTTCCATCATAGCCACGGACTAAGTCAATTGACTTATGAGATAAGAATATAATTAGTTAAATGAATACGATGTATGAACCCATTTGCGATGATGTTGTAGGTACAAAATTAGGAGCTTGTTGTAGTATGCAGTTCGTCTTTCACCACTGTTATGGTTACACAGCGGCCGTGAATGTTGGAGGTGACAAGAGTCGCCTCTGGATGCTTTCTTAGAGCTACCATGTATCACTTTATAGGTTTTTAGTCGCTTGCTTCCTGATGGTCCAGAAACTTTCTTACAATGCGACATGTGTTTAATAAAACTGCCTTCTGAGCTGCTGCCAGTACCCTACTGACCCCTAAAAGTTCAAGATGTTCAGTGCATCTTGCGTGCACATTGCCGGTAGCCGAAATCACAATAGGATGAATAGATGCATATTTCACATATTATTATTTTTTTTTTTCAAACTTGTTCTCGGTTTAAGCAAACCCCGGTTTTCCATCATAGCCACGGACTAAGTCAAGTGACTGATGAGATGATGATATAATTATTTAATTTAATATCATATATGAACCCATTTGCGATGATTTTGTAGGTACAAAATTAGGAGCATGGTGTAGTTTGCAGTTCGTCTTCTACCACTGTTATGCTTACACAGCGGCCGTGAACGTTGGAGGTGACGACAGTCGCCTCTGGATGCTTTCTTAGAGCTACCATGTATCACTTTATAGGTTTTTACTCGCTTGCTTCCTGATGGTCCAGAAAGTTTCTTACAATGCGACATGTGTTTAGTAAAACTACCTTCTGAGCTGCTGCCAGTACCCGACTGACTCCTAAAAGTTCAAAATGTTCAGTGCATCTTGCGTGCACATTGCCTGTAGCCGAAATCACAATAGGATGAATAGATGCATGTTTCACATTCCTCCATATTGTCTTTACTTCATGTCTTAGCTCGCTATACTTGTGGATCTTGGTTGTGTAGGTTGCCTGCAAGTTTCGGTTAAGTGGACAAGCAATGTCGATGATGTAGACTCTTCCACCTTTTTTTTTTCGCATGACGATGTCCGGCCGATTGGCTCTGATGTAATGATCCGTCTGGATAGTAACATCTCAATATAAGATGTAATCTTCGTTTTCTAAAACGGGCATTGGGATGTATCTATAGAAAGGCATCCATTCTGTTAAGAGTCCTAGGTTTAGGGCAAGCTGTTGATGTATAATTCCCGCCATATCATTATGCCTGTGCGTATATTCTCTTTGAGCCATTTCGCGACAACCATCAATGATATGCTCGATGGATTCGTTGGTATCTCCACATAATCGGCACCGGTCAACCACGTCTTGATGTAGCACGTGTTTTCGATCATTTCTGGTGCTGACAACCCTGACCTGTATCGCAATAACGAATCCTTCCGTTTCTGGATACAGGACGCCCTTTCTCAGCCAAATATTGGATGCCTCACTATCCACTTCATGTTGGTCTAACGTTTTGGGGTGCTCGCCATGGATGGCTTTCTGTCTCGATTGCGTTTCTAATTCCTCTATGGTTTCTGCCCTGGTACTCAAGGCCTCCTCTGAGGACAAATTCAAGGGCGTGTAGTTAAGATCAGCTTTACAAATGGTGTTGTAAAGCGTCACATCTCGCTTGCTGTTAAAATAGTCTCGCAACTGTGTAACTTGTGATTCACACAGTTTCCTGACATCTACAATGCCCCTACCCCCTCTATGTCGTGGTAGAACTACCCTTTCAATCGCCGAATTACTGTGGTGCATTCGGTGCTTCGTCATTTCTACGCGGATGATTCTGTTTAATCTTTCAAGGTCGGTGTTCGACCATTTGATGAGCCCAAAGGAGTACGTGAGGACAGGGATGGCATAGGTGTTGATTGCCCTGATCTTGTTTGCCGAGTTAAGAGAACTCTTCAAAACCAATCTGAGTCTTGTAGTGAAGGCAGTCGTTAGGCTCTTCTTAACTATCGTATGCTGGATATCCTTAGATTCAAGAATACCCATATATTTATATGACTCTCCCTCTGCCATTGCCTCGATGTCATTCTCGAAATCGTTCTCCAGCTCTGCGGTCCCTAATTCTCCTCTGGTTAAATGCACTGTTCTGCATTTATCTAATCCGAACTCCATGTGGATGTCATTGGAAAACTGCTTTGTGACAGCGATCACTTGCTGCAGTTTCTGGTCCGAACTGGCGTATATCTTCAGGTCATCCATGTATAGAAGATGGGTCACTTCATGAACATCCTCGTTATCATGTACTCGGAACCCATGAGACATGCTAT
>CAKNWW010133780.1:995-12767 GCA_932074435.1 Andricus kollari | reverse complement strand
AATTAGCCATAGAATACGAATAAGAAATTACTTTTTGAATTTAACCCCCATAAGTCTGTTTTATAGGGTTCCAAATAAACCCCATAAGTGAAAAATTTGGCATTGCGAGTTTTTTGCGCTATTATTTTATTGAGGTTTCATTTAATAAACATTGTTTCTAATACATATAATATTACTTTATACTGATATTTTGATGTTCAAATAAATTATTTAAACAATTTATTATTCATAATATTCTTCTCTTAGAATAAAGCTAGAAAGCTGCAGTTTTTCCTTCAATTTTCCACTTTTGGTCCACTTTCAAACTATAGTAAGGTAATATTAAAATAAAGTTAACAAGCGTAATTGCTTAAACAATTTATTATTTTTTTAAATAATATTCTCTTTGAATAATGTTAGAAAGTTGCTGGTTTTTTTCTGAAATGTTCCATTTTTTGTCAACTGTATACTTAGAGCGCGGTAATAATTATTGCAATTTAACAAATATAATTGTTTAAACAAATTATTATTGTTTTCAACTATCTTCACCTATAATAATGCTAGATAATTGCGGTTTTTTCTGTAATTCTTAACTTTTCGTCCACTTTTTACTTAGTGAGATAATAAGTAATGTAAGTTTACAAACATAATTGTTTATAAAATAAATTATGGTTTATAACTACTTTCTCTAAGAATAATGGTAAAAGGTGGGGGTTTTCTGAAATAGTCAGCTTTTCTTTGACTTTTTAATTCTCCGTAACTACTTCAAGGAAAATTTACTTGTACAATATGATCCATGTAGAAAATTTGAAGAATATTTCAAATATCTGTATTATTTCAGAAAAATATATTCACAAAAAGAAATATTGTTTAAAAAATTATTCTCTCTATTGCTGATTTATTATTTCTTCATAACTGAAAGCCAAAGCAATGCTAAAAATTGAAGAAAAAACCAATTATGTTTGTTAAATTGAATTAATTATTACATCACTCTAATTATGAAATTCGGAAGAACCGCGACTTTCTAACTCTGTTCTAAGAGAACATTGCGAAAAACAATGGTAAAATATTAAAATAATTTATGTAATAATCTAATTATCAGTGGAAAGTAGTATTTCACGTATTAGAAACAATTTGTATTAAAAAACCGCAACAAAATCATAATTAGCGCCGGCAACTCGCAAAATCCATTTTTCACTTATGGGGTTTTTTTTGGGACCCTATAAACCAGACTTATGGGGATGATATTGAAATCCTATGGGAAATATATTTTAACGTTTACGGGGCTGGCGAAACTCTGAATATAATTTTTTTTCAAACGCATTTATTTTTTTGTGGATTCGAACAAATTTGGGGGCGATATGCATGAAAATTCGAAAAAACAATTTTCCAATGCACTTTTGAACCACCCAAACGTGGACGCGCGTTCTCCTGAATCTGTGGATTTCTTTTCAGAATGACATGAAAAACTAAAATGTTCACTACTTTTTGTTTGGACTTCTTACTTTGTATCATGAAGCTTATATTTTTAAGAAAACCCGAATTTTCAGCCAATTCACAGCTCCTTTTGGCTTCGTAGCTTTTGAGTAGCAAGAAGAGCCGGGGGGGGGGGCGAGGATCATCAAAAGTCCACGCTTGTCCACAAGGAGTTGGGGCGGGAGGTAAAAATGTAGTAGAAAATTGTCCACGTGGTATATGGACGACCACTTTAAAGTCACTTGAATTCTCCTCAAATATCTGAAGTCATCTGATTTCACATGAAGTCACTTGAAGTCACTTGAAATCTCCTGAAATATCTAAAGTCATTTGAATTCACATATATTCACGTGAATTCAGACGAAATCACGTGAATTCATATGTAGTCACTTGAATTATCCTGAAGTCACTTGAAATCTTCTGAAGTCAGTGAAATCTTCTGAAGTCATTGAAATATCCCGAAGTATCTTGAAGTCAGAAGTAGGTGTACACCCACTCGGTCGAGTTGTCAACTCCTCGGTTAATCCACTGTCTCTTGTACCGAGTGCAGTGCTTCTTAGTACATATTTTTTTAAACTTTCGCGATGCTCGTTGCTGTTTTCATGATAAGATAAAATTTTGTATGTATTTTTCCAATCATTAAAATCCGAAGATAGAACTGATGATCCAATTTTCCCAAATAACTTGCAATGTACACATATTACTGATCATAGCGATTTAGAGTACAAGAGCCAGTCCCGCTGCTTTATGTCCCCATTCGAAAGTTTCTTTTAAAAAAACATAATTTTGTACAGTGCTGCAATTTTGTACAATATTCTCTTTGAATTATGCTAGCAATTTGCGATTTTTTCTGAAATATTGTAATTCTTGTCCACTTCTGCCTTAGTGTGGTAATAATTCATTCCAGTTAAACAACATTATTGTTAACAATTTATTCTTATTTTTAATGATATTCTCTTTGAATTATGCTAGAAATTTTTAACTTTTTGTCCACTTTTCACTTGAAAAGAAGTAATAATTATTACAATTTTACAAACATAATTGAGCTGCCGCATCGAATAAGGGTAAATATAATTACTTCGCAGAGAGTGGGAAGGCCTGTGGAAGGTTTCTAAAATATTTTCCGATTTTATATTTAAATGATGCTCAGCGCACATCGGACTTCTCTAACTTTCAGCGTTTCGTTTATCAAGCAAATTTTGAGCAACAAAAAACTCCCAACAAGAAAGTTGTTGACTCTCTACAGGCCGCCTTCGAGTCACCTAGCCGCTGGCGACTTGGGAAATAAGTAATTTCATAAATATCAATTCGATTGGACTAAAATTTTCCAGAAAACTTCTTTGTATTGTTGTTAAAAACTTTCCCGCTGCAAGTTTTTTGTTGCTTAAAATTCATTGGATAAAAGAAACGCTGGAAGTTCGAGAAGTCCGCTGGGCCCTTTTTCGATATTGCAGCTTAATTGTTTAAACTATTTATTACTGTTTATGACTATCTTCTCTTATATTAATTCCAGAAAGCCAGTGACACAGTTTATCGAAATATTTGTCGTAATTTTTTCTTTAGTCTGGTAGTATCCAAACCAATATAGATATATGATATTTACTTCCAGAATCTAATAGATCTTTTTTGGAATCCGCCATAAAATTAAAAAAAAAGTCAAATCTGACAAAATGGTTATGGTTTTTTTGAAAACATTAAAACCTAATTTTCCAAGAAAATGAATTATTGATAAACTGTGACACCAGCTTTAGAACTTCAAATACTCATAACCATGGTAAAAAAATGTTCATCAAATCGGGGAAATGCGTCTCGACTAGAATATCTTCATATATCCCACAAACTTTGTTACAACATTGTAATTACGTCTTTTTATATTCTCTCAACTGAGATCTGTTAGTAAATTTTAAGAAAATCGCTCCTTTATCATCTGATCCAATTATTCCTGATGAACCCTCGGACTCGGATGACACAATTCTTGATGAATTCGTTGCAGATTTTTTAAATCAAACTTCAGATGAAACAATTATTGATGAATCTGCTGCAAATTTTTTGATGAAACCTCGGATGAAACAATTATTGATGAATTCGCTGCAGATTTTTCTGATGAAATCTCCGTTGAAAGACTTTCTGATGAAATCGCTGCGGATTTCTCACTTTGACACTGTCCTCTGCTTTAACATTTGGAAGATGATAAGAAGAACGTTTCAAGTTTTGGTATTTTTTTTTAAATCCACATTTTTAAGACTTTTTTCATTTACAAGTTTTCGTTTTAGTGCACCACTTTTATGTCTATGGTACTCAGGCATTGTAGAGTAGTGTTGCTCTACCAAATGATAAATTTTATCTGAGAAATATTGGCACTTAGATAGTACATGCAGGTAAGGTTTTTGGGCTAATGTTCTACTTTGAAAGAGAGGGAGTTTTCGGAAGAGGGATTAGTGGAACTAGGTACAGATTCTAAGGAGACCCTTGGGTAATTTTTCATAATCCAAGGAAGTGGGTGGGTAAGTGGACCATCACTAATGTAAAGCAATTAAGAGGTAACAAGAAACTTTTCATGTTAAACGTAATGCTATTTTCGAAGACAGGTATTTTGAAGATATAAACGTAACGCAACGTATACTATCGTCAACTTGGAAATCTGAAACTAATTGCCAATAGTAAAATTGTCAGTGATCGGAAGCTATGTAAATTTAATGAGAGGTTTATTGTAACCACTTACAATGTTGGTGGGTCCTGTTGGCCCACAAGTGATGATGAATCTCGTCGGTTTCTTCGAGAACATTTTGAAATTGGTATTTTGCCGGATAGCGTCAGGGTGATCTCGATGGCTTCGTTTGGTGGACGAAAAGGGTTGGATGTTGATGAGGTATTAACCGAAATGCGGTGCAGGTAGCACAAGACTGAATAGGCGGTAGTGAGAATTTGGGTATTAAGGCTTGGCGTCGGGCTTCTCCCCACTCCTAGGTTAATGCCCGTAGGGGCGTAAGAGGGTGGGGTGCTTATAACTTTGTTATAGTTGAATTTGATGAAATACATTGTTTATAATAATTAAAAACAAATAGCTAATTTTTCCTTGTATTTTCTTATAGAAAAGTAAAAAAGTGAACAATAAAGTACAAGTTTCTACAATTTAAAAATTTTTATAACTTTTCATTAATATTTTTTTTTTACCTTGTAGTAAAAATGTACAAGATATTACAAAAAACTACAGAATTGTACATTTTTCCAATTTGGGTGTTGGATGTCATAAAAAACTTTTAATTTTAAGTAAATTATTGTAGGAAATTACAAATCTATACCAGAAAATGCCAAATTTCAAAAAGTTGAAATATTGGGAAACTGTGCTTAAAATTATGTTGTAAATACTGCTAGTTTATTGTAGAAATGTACAAATTTAAACCGCAATGTTTCGACTTGTGTTTTACTGTCAATTTTTTAAGGATAATTCAGATGTCTACTGCCGTCAGAAATTGTGCTGCCGTTCAAGTGAAGACCTAGTGAAGAAATGAGCCAGGATGGCAACCGAAGGGCATCACAGGCTAAGATCAACAAAAGGACTTCGATCAAGTACCAAAGTACTTGATCGTGCTACCGTTCAAGTGAAGAACTAGTCAAGAAATGAGCCAGGATGGCACCCGAAGGGCATCACAGGCTAAGATCAACAAAAGGACTTCGATCACGTACCAAAGTACTTGATCGTGCTACCGTTCAAGTGAAGACCTAGTGAAGAAATGAGCCAGGATGGCAACCGAAGGGCATCACAGGCTAAGATCAACAAAAGGACTTCGATCAAGTACCAAAGTACTTGATCGTGCTACCGTTCAAGTGAAGAACTAGTGAAGAAATGAGCCAGGATGGCACCCGAAGGGCATCACAGGCTAAGATCAACAAAAGAACTTCGATCAAGTACCAAAGTACTTGATCGTGCTGCCGTTCAAGTGAGGAAATGAGCCAGGATGGCTAGATGTCTTGTTTGTATATTTCCTTTCTTAGTGTTCCTGGTGCTGACGGGCCTGCTCCTCGCGATGTTGTCGATTCTCGGCTGGATTGTCTGATTCCTTGACCCTAGGTGAATCCTGTAATCGCCATTCTCCGGGAACTGGTATAGTTTTTCCCATGAGTAGGTAACTAGGCGTGGCCCCCGTGGCTGCATTTCGTCGTCGGCGTAGTCCGAACAGGAGTTAAGGCAGGTGTTGGCACCAGTTACACTGGTCCTGAGGTGTTAGGCGAAGGCACAATCCCTTCTTGATTTCTTGGTTGCGTCTTTCCGTAGGATTTGCTCTAGCATGGTAGACGGGTGTGGTCCAAAGTTCGCAATCCCATGAATTACTTGCTGCAGCCCATGTGTGTCCAGTTGATTGGGTCCCGTTGTCAGTGAGGACTCGGCAAGGGTAGCCCCAACGGGAGAAAACTTCTTCTTCTAGCACCCGAATGATGATTGGCGCAGTTGCTGTGCGCAAGGGGAAAGCTTCCACCCATCGTGAAAACAAGTCAGTGACCACTAGGATGTAGCAATGACCCTTCCTGGTACGTGGATAGGGTCCCATTAAGTCGACCGCAACGGTGTCCCAAGCCGAGTGCGTTGGGCGTGGCCGCTGATGGTCGTATGGTCTCCTCGGCTCCTGGGTATCCTGAGAGTGGTGCGTCGTGAAACTCCCATATGATTCGTTGTCTTAATGCCTTGGGGGCGGGAAGTAGCTATTTTGAAGTGTCCGCGGCTTTGCGCCAGAACCCCTTCTGGTCCAGGCGATGTGTGTTGAAGAAACGGTTCTCCTCCGATGTTCGCCGTGGCTGATGTTCTAGTCGGATCCAGCGGCGAATGTCTTGATCTATATCCGGGTCTTCTATTTGGGCGACGTAAACTTCTTCGAAGAGAGAGAGGGTATTGGTTACTCGTAATACTGGGACATGATCGCCTGGGTCTTCCTGAGGACTCGGGTGGTTGGGTGGAACCATTTGTTCTAGGTCCAGTTCTCCTGGTTCTCATTATCTTTTCTGGGACAGTGTTCTATGTTGAACGTGAAACGGCTCAGAAACACGTGCCATCTCGTTAATTTGTCCCGGGTGTCCTTTTGACGATCCAGCCACGTAAGGATCTTGCTGTCGAAGCGGAGAACGAATCGTTGATCCTCTAGATAGGGCCGATAGTGCGTGATGGCCCAGACCACGGCGATGCATTCCTGCTCATTGCAGGTGTGGGCTGCCTCCGTTGGTGAGAACTTCGCGCTGGCATAAGCGATGATTCGGCGACGTCCCGTGGGTTCCTGCTGCATTAAGACAGCGCCCATTCCCCGGACACTGGCGTCAGTCTGAAGGACGAAGGGTAGTAGTGGATCCGGGCGGCTGAGAGGTTTGTGTTATTTAAATGGCGTCTAGGTAGCTTCCAGAGCTTTTGTAGCTTCTGGAGTCCATTGGTATGGACGTTTTGGAGATAGCAGATCCGTCATAGGGGCGATGGTCTTGGAGTAGTGGTGGACGTATTCATGGAGCCAGTTCATGGTTCCCAAGAGAGATCTTAAGCCCGTTCTAGTGCGAGGTGGTTCGGCGTCCAAAATTGCATGTAAGTGCTTCGGTTGGGGAACATTTCCCTCGGAGGTGACGACGTGCCCCAGGTACGGTAAACTGGTTTGACCAAGCTGACATTTCTGGGGCGAACATATGAGCCCATAGATACTGAGCCTCTCGAAGACCAGCGCCAGGTGCAGGAGGTGTTGTTCCCAGTCGTTTGAGTAGATGATGATGTCGTCTAGATATGCTATGGCGAACTGGCTCCAGTGTCCCACCAACACGTGTCGCATTAGGGTTTGGAAGGTACCGGGTACGTTCTTCAGGCCGAACGGCATGATCCGGAACTGGTATTGTCCTCCGCTGGGTATCGTGAAGGCTTCATATTGACGTGCTTCTGACGCGAGAGGTGTTTGCCAATATCCGCTCTTAAGCTCGAGTGTTGTAAAAATCTTGGCACTGCCGAGATCCTTTAGGATCTCATAGATCCTGGGTAGACACTGGGGCGCGTCCACCGTTTGTTTGTTGATTTTGCGGTATCTATGCAGAAACGATAGTCCCCGTCCTTTTTACCGGCTACTACGATGGCTGAACTGTATGGGGAATTAGCAGGCTCAATCATCCCGTCGGCGAGCATGTTGCGGACCTCCACATCGAGCCATCGTCTTTTTTCTTCGGAGTAACGTCGAGGTGGCTCACGAAAGGGTGTTGCATTGGAGAGATGGATCTCACGCTGAATTGTCATGGTTTGACGTAGAGGCCCACCTTGGTGGAAGATGGCAGCATGGTTTCTTACAATTTGGAGAAACCGGCCCTCGTATTCCGTCGGAAAGTGGTGGCACAGTTCGGGCGGAGAGACTTTCATAGTGGGGTGTCGAAACTCAGGAAGGATTTAAACTAGATATTTCTCTACCCTTGGAGAGGTGGATGGAGTCAACATTTCCTTCAAGAACTTCTTGATGACGAACTCCTGGTTCTCCCGATCCTTAATTATATCCAGATGACCTTCGATGTCCCCAGGATAGGCTAGCTTCTCCGAAGGATATATTAGGCGGCATTTCGGCTTCAGGAATATTGGGTGCACCAACCTTCTAGTCCTTAATGAGAACTGTTTGCAGCCTTTCGGTGGGGTAGGCGGAGGTCTACTCGTGACAGCGTCTCAGGATCAGTATTACCGCCCAGATGTTGGATTTGCTGCAGTATGTTATCATTCCTAAGGCCAGTGATACGATACCGGCGTAAGAGCCATGAATTAGTGTAGCTTGTTTATCTTTAGTTTGTTCCTGAAAACTGATATCGGACAATTCTTGTTCCAATTCGTTTGATAATAAATTTCCCAACTGTTTAGAGAACAAGTAAGAAAAACCTTTATATTATCAAGTGCAAAAAAATTATGATGGACTCAGTGTTACTTAACGGTCGAAAAGCTTTGGACACACGGTAGTCGGCTGGGGACGGCTGACAATGGACTTAGCCTTTTGAGCGTTCAGTGGGTCCTTGGACCAATTGGGTCCCGCTCGGGAGCCTTTCTGGAAACAACGGCTACGGAGGAGGATTTTTTTTACACTTAAGCGAGAGGATCTCCGTGGTGACGGATAAGTCCTCGACTTCCTTGGCGAGCGTCGTGAGGGTATGGGCATGGATTAAATAGCGTGCAAAAAAGATTGAAAGAAAAGTTCACAAAGTTTTAGAGTAGTCCTATAGGTTTTATTTGAGTTTAATTTGCGTATCTTTCTTGGCAGGTTTCATGGTTGTTTAAAAGGAAAATTGTGGGATTTTTGGTTGGGCGCCAGGTATTACGGGGGTAATGCCCAGGAGGGAAAATGGAAAGCCGAGAAAAGGGTAGCACACAAGTGAAAAGATCTAGTTAAAAGATAACGTGGCATTTATCGTCACTTACAGGATCTTCAGAATCTGGCGGCTCGTGACGAAGGGCCGACAGATTGTCGTAGAGGGCGGGAGGCCCGGCGTGCCATGGTGGTCCTAAATGAGACCGTGGTGGAGTCGGTCGGAGGTCTTCCCCTGGAGCAGAACGCAGGGTGGGATGGCGACACGGATTTGGACTGAAGAGTCCTAGGCACTGAGTTATCTCCACTTAGCGATAGAGCAAGACTGACGACGACGCGACGGGACTCATTATCGTCGCGTGCTGCGGGCCCCCTCGGGGGGTTCCGCCTTATCTCGGGTGCGGCCCGGCAACTCTTTCATGCAGGATCGTGCCGAGTTCCTTTTAATGGTAACAATTCTGTTACAGGTTGTAGTCTCTAAAGTTGGCACTCTCCGCCCACTGCAGCACATTTTCGGACTGAATAAAATCACTTCCTATAAATTAATAAATTGTTTTGGCAGCCACAATGCTACCTCACTAATAAATAAGTGAAGGGTAAATGATTTTATCCTTTTTTGTCGGAAGGGAAAATTTATATAACCTCGACTTTATTTTTACCTCCGTCGCTGAGGACTTCCGAAATCTACTGCACGATCCGCGTTCCGACCTTCAGGCGGACAGGGGTTTCCTCGAGATGTAGTGTCCAAACTACTCCGCTTTACCCGACAAACTGCAAATTTGGATTTTCTGTGATGTGTCTCGTTGATACACCACAGGTAATTTTTGGTGGGGAATAATGTGGAGTAAGCATTTGGAAATTTAAGAAATTGCAAGGAGTAATTTTCTGGATCATTGACATGCCTGCATGGCAAGCAATTTTATTGCTGACGACCCAGTACGTTAGCCTCTGACCGTTCTTCAATGATATTTCGGAAGGAAATTGGCCCATCAATTAAAAGAATTCCTGATTGTATTTTAGAGATATTCAAAATCGGAATCTTTTACAGTTAGTGAAATCTGTTGTAATCTGCTGTAAATACAGTTGTTGTATCTGGAATGTCTTATTTTCCGATACATTTCAGATCTCAGGTTTAGGTCAGATACACGCACGTGGGTTTATTGACATGTGTCAGCAGCTGAGGCATAGATAAGTGTTTAAAGGATTCATAAGCAGGGAGGGACGGAAGGGACGCAAGAGGAATATGCGCATAGTGCCTTCTATGGTGCATCACCGAAATCATCACATTATTCACCTTGTTATTTGCTCTTAATTGAACAGTCAGTGTCTGATGCCCAAACCGACGAGTGCGAAAAAAAAAATATATATATATATTCCTTAGGAATTAAACCGAAGGGCCTATGACAAAGCCGCCGAACGCGTCCTCGGGTTGCGGATAGAGGGTCCCTGTACCAAGGGTTTCTGCTGAATATGGTTACAATGATTAATAAGTAGTCACGGACAATTGTCCAGGGATGGTCCCGAAGAAATAACCCCTAAGCGGAGGCGTGACAACCGTGCCGAAAGCTGAATGGCACCTGGGTGAGGTGTCTCAAACGGTGACTCTGGGATACCGGGCGACCTCTCAGAGTATGCAGCCTTATCCTTGCATGCGGGGCTCTACAAGGGCGGACGTAACCTTTTCCCTAGCTGCTCGTGGGAACAACAATGACAACACCAAACATAGTTGTAGTAAGTGCGGTTCAAAACAATCGAACGCGCAGGGCTCCCGACAGTGGGTCGGACAACAATGCCGACTATCCTATAGTTGAGGGAGCCAATCAAGACGAGGTCAATGCGATTGACCGGCAGAATCTCGTTACTTTTAAGTGGACGGATCAACTCAGGGACGACCTGCTGGGGTGCTATGATACCAGTATGACCCCTGAACGAAAAGGTTACATGGCACGACTGCATACTCTGTGGTGCGAGAAACACCCAAAGCTCTCGCATTTTTCGCATTAACGTCTGCGAAACGTGCCGAGGAGCTCAGAAAAAAGGGTTATATAAGCGGAGCGCCTACTCAACCGCAGTAATGCCCTCATAACACCTGAGGAGGAATGCCCACCTATGACTGCCGCGGAGGTGAAAAACGTATTAAGAGGCATGAAGAACTATTCCGCTCCGGGACCAGATGGTATCAAGACCTTCTGGTGGAAGAAGTTTCCTTCAACCCGCCAGCATCTGGCCCGCATTTTCACGTCATATCTAGTGTCGGAAGAAACTATTCCGGAGTGGTTGGGAGAAGGGCGCACAGTGCTCCTGCCGAAGACGGGCAACTTAGCTGACCGTAAAAATTACAGGCCAATAACTTGTCTGAACACACTGTATAGGATCTTCACAGCCATCCTAAATGATAGGATTGTTTGGACAATTGGACTTGTGTGGCGAGAAATGTACGAACAACGTGGCTCAAAGAAAGGCGTAGCAGGATGTCGGGAGAACCTGCTTATCGATAGATGTGTCTGTAAAGACGCAGGATTCTATCAGCGTTACCTATCGATGGCCTGGATTGATTACCGGAAAGCTTTTGATTCAACCTCCCATAGACTTATCTTGTGTCTGTTATAAAGCTTAAAGGTTCATCCACACATCGTGATGTGCATAGAGAGATTAATGCCGCTTTGGAAAACCGGATTTACTATCTCGTCTGGAAAACATCGTGTGATCACTAACAGTATGTCCTTTCAGAGAGGTGTGTTTCAGGGCGATACCATGAGCCCTCTCCTCTTTTGCCTCACATTATTGCCACTATCTTTCGCACTTCGCTATTCCGAAGGGTATCTATGCTAAAAATCTGTCGATGTCGTATGAGCTAACGTTTGCTTTCCTTAAATCACACGGATTGAAATCGGGAACGGAGGGTTTCATTTTGGCATGCCAAGACGGTGTCATTTCCACTCTAGCATACCGTCGCCACATTTTGAGCCGAGACATTCCCGATTTCAATCCGTGTGATTTAAGGAAAGCAAACGTTAGCTCA
>CAKNWW010133741.1:0-10811 GCA_932074435.1 Andricus kollari | reverse complement strand
TTGGTGAGAACTTGGTAGGGTCCCCAAAAACTATCGGTAAGGTAGGAATCGGATAAGCGTTACATGATCTTAAGCTTACAATCTAATATTTATGAACCTATGTATTAAAATTTATTTAATAAGTAGTAAATAATAATAGTAAATATAATATAATAAACATAAGTAGTACATAATGATAAATATGTAAATATATGAATAAATGTATTAAAATTTTAGTTATTGTTTAATAAAGTTACTACTTTTTATCCAAGCTTGATTCATTATATTTTTTTAGAAGCGCATATTATTATTAAATTAATTTTTTGAATTAAATTTATTTTTATTTTATTATTAATATTTAATAAATAATTAATTAGCTAATAATTTTAGTTAGTCATTGTTACATTTTTTGCGATTATTATTATTTCACATTTCTTATAAAATCTGATAGAAATATGTGGGAAATTTCTGATAAAATCTGATAGAACTATGTGGGACATTTCTGATAAAATCTGATAAAACACTAGCGGGACACTTCTGATAGGATCTGATAAAACTATATTGGGACAAATTTTCGGAAAGAAACTGAAAAAATCGGATGCAGATTTCAGAAAGGATCTGATAGAATTTGAAAAAAAATGCTTTCCGACTATTTCAGATTCTATCAGAAATGTCCTTTCAGAATCTTTCCGATTTTTTGGGCAGGGATGTTAATGTTCAGACACGACTACGGGCATCGTGTTTCTTATCTTCCTAGTTCGTTCTGAAAATCCTAGATAATCATAACCTCTTAATCAGAACGTGATAATTGGAATATCGTAAAAACTGATTTTTCTAAACCGCGAAATTTTATGAAAATCTTATTAAGTCTTGCTGTAATCTTCGTTGGCCATACAATTTTAATATCTTTTTAGTTTATTAATCTCTATTGAGATCTGATTGAAATCAATATGTTTAAAGTCGCTATATAATTTCATTTTCATTTCTAATGCGAAGAAAGGTTTTAGGCAGGTAATAGGGGTAAGCAGATTTATTATAACAATAAAACATGCAGTTTTTATCCAAGTTCCTTCAAAGGCCCTACACTTATGCAAAACGTAAGTCCAATTTTTATTAGACTGGGTTAGGGAGGAAGTGAATTTCTAACCAAAACTTACACCAGATTTGACTACGTGCATTAAAGTATTAATTAGTGTGATGGTTTTCTCGAATTAGATAATTTTACAGTTTGTTCGGTACTGTTTGCATTATCGGTAAGTAACAGCAGTCAACCAAAATCCTCCTATAATTTGCTTCACGTGTAATGTTTTCAACAAACAAGAAAGGCAAAAATTCAAACGAACCCTTAGTACACAATTTTTAACGTTTCCGGAGTTACACAGTGGGTACGAAGTAGAATCCTTTTTTCAAATGCTGCATTCGCCTCAATACAGGGCTATATGGGCTTTAAATGCGGCAAATAAGGGGCTTTGTTGCCTTCTTTGTCTACATTTTTGAAAATATGTATTCAAGGGTCATCAGCTTTTTTTTTACGATAGTGCAGGATTTGAAAAAAGAACCGTGCTAAAACCACAGAAATATTTCGTGTAGTTGGAAGAGTACACGGAGCGAATGATTCAAAGTTCCCGATATAGACCTTTCTATGTCGACTTTGGACCCGTTATTAACCTATATACAGGGTGTCCGGACTTATATGGCTGTATGCAAATTAAAAAAATAAATCTAAAATTCCTTTTCCAAAAATCAGTTAAAGTTTTATTTTTTGACTTATTAAATGTTTAAGCTGGACCAATCAGGAGCACGGTATAAAGAGCCGCGCGTACGGGAACGGGAGTCCAACGAAGTGTAGTGACTGCTGTCACTGCTGTTCTCCCCTCGCTCAACAACACTGCGCTGGACTCACGCTCAGGTACGCATGACTGCTTATACCGTGCTCCTGATTGGTCCAGCTTAATCATTTAATAACTCAAAAACTAAAATTTCAACAAATTTTTGGAAAAGGAATTTTCTATTTATTTTTTTAATGGTAATATAGCTATATAAGTCCGGACACTTGAGTCTGGGACACCCTGTATATTTCATGCAATATGAACGTTCAGACACGATCACGTGCATCGTGTTTCTTACTTTCTTAGTTCGTTTCGAAAATCCTAGATATTCATAACCACTTCTTCGATTATACATTATTTATTGCTTTTTAGTACGTAAAGAGAATTGCCACTATTAAGATCTAATATAGGGCTATATGGGCTTTAAACGAAAAAAATAAAATGGCTTCGTTGCCTAATCTGTCTCGCTTTCTCTAAATATGCATTCAAAGCTCACCAGGTATTTACGAAAATCCAGGATTTAAATAAAGACCCAAGCTAAGGGCACACCCTTCTGTTGCTCATGTTAGGTCTGAGTCGACGATTTAAAGTAGTATATATAGCTTTATATCGGACATAATGCAGACATGTAAAGGCGAATATAGAGTACCATAAATAAGTCGCTATTATTCAATAATTGTAGGAAAGCCGGGTGGTTGTGAAAGCTTAATATTTTAAATCCATACAAGTTTAATGCAGAAGTCTAATCTTCGGCATGCTCCCTACGATTATTTTTATGAATTTCAGGCACTGTTGCTAGCTTGGTTTAGATTAAAAACCCCAAATTTGACAACCACCTTGTGCCACGATAAGTACTCACATCGACTAAGACACCGTACTTTATAAGTTTCTTTATGTGTTCAAATTGAACCAAATACAAGCCCTTACATACAGTTATACACTGCTAATGCTGTCAGAGGCTCCGTGTGAATATAAGAGCGCAGTGTGGAGAGAAATAAAGGAGGCGATTGAGAGAGGGAGAGAGCATGCGTGTGGGGGGAGGGATGTGGTGGAAGCGAAGGAGAGATAGAGACGGATAGGCATTTAAATAGTGAGTCAGTGGGAGAAGCGCAGGAAGGATAGAAAAGAGGAAGAGTTACCCTGGAAGTGTTAGTCTCGAAGCGTAACCCTCGAAGCGTCACCCAAAGAAGTTATCACTTCAAAGAAGAACGTGGTTAATAACAATCCCTACTCTATTTCTTGTCACCTCACAACTATAATTTTTAATAAGTATATAAGAGTTTATGTTGACTTTAATTTGACTACGTAAAGGATTTTATAGGGCATCGTGTTTTAGTCGTTGTTACTAATTATAGATTCCCTAGGTGTTTGGCTTTAGGATTTAGCATGTCGAAGAACAGACTTTGTGTACTATAGGGTTAATTAATCATTGTTTATTTTATGTTTCATCGAATATTTAAAGGCTTTGGATAAAGATGTTCTGGATGAATGTTCAACATAAAATGTGAACGTTAAAACCCGGAGAAAACCATGAAAAATTATAAAATCGCGTTCAAAAGATATTAGATGTCTGATTTCAGCTCATTTAATATGCGTTTCTATGAGAAAACCGTTCTCAGTATTATTGCGCAGTACGAAACGTGGGAAAGAGTGAATTTCCATATTTCAAATGAACGAATATCTATTTTTACTACTGTAAAAAAAGCTTTACATTGTTCTTTTTTCTTTGAGTTTTACGTGTATTGTTATAATTAATAATAAGATTACACGAGTGACATCAAATTTATGTTATAATTGACAATTCGATGTTTGAGTTTCTCTTTGTTTAAAAAAAAAAAACAAGCAATACGACACAGTACTTAATTATGAATGTACTGCACGAGATTTCACAGGTTACGTTGAAAGTGAGGTGAAATATTTGTCATTTTGACGCTTTGTTTACATTTATTCTAAGAATCGAACATACCATAGCTAATGATCGATTTTAATGTTTTACATACCTTTAAGCTCGGGCTTATAACGAAATAATACAATATGAATCACTTTTGTACACATGTAATGTACACTCGGTACATAAAACGATGTTTGAGATAAATTTTTAACCTACCCGACGCGCGGCATTACTCGGAGTTGGTCAGCTGAATTTTTCTCCACGCAGTCGAGCGTGACCGCGCTTAAAGTGGGGGCTTATAGCTTCTTGGAATTATGCTCCCCTAAAACCCCGAAAACGGCCTTGCTCGGAGCTTGGACTGTAGTTCTTTAAATTCACTGACTCAGACTTGACAGGAAAATAAGAAGTGTCTTTGTTATTAGCCAGATTCTTTGTTCAAATGCTGAACTTTCGTAAGCTCCTGGTGACCTTTAAATAAACATTTCCAGCAATTGAGAAGTAGTAAGAGACCAAGCCCCTTACTTGTCGCATTTGGCCCTCATATGACCCTATATTATCACAGGTACAACATTTTCTAACAGCATTCTATTTCGTGCACATCGTGTGACTTCGGAAATGTGACAAGTTGTGTACTTTAAGAACGTTTTAGTTTTTGAATCGCACTTTTGTAAAAAAAATTACAAGAGAACTGCTGGGCAGGCCCTCCAAACTGCTATGTATGCCCGTGTTCCTAAAGTTTTGGGCAATTTGACTAAGAAGTACCGGTAAACGTCCGGCGATGGCGCCATATCGACTTCAACACAAGTGAACTTCTTGTCAGTGATAAGACTCACACTGACTCACACAAAAATCCATTGAAAAATCCGGCCACGTTCCTTCTCGTTAAGAGGACGGGGAAAATGATAAAAGGGTCCTACATTTAATCTGCAACAGATTATGGCACATGTTCTGCCCATTTTTTCTCTGAAACACATGTTATTATTTTAATACCTCATTGCTTACTATAATATTAATCATTAAAGTATGAGAAACTTAGGTTATGTTTTTATCACGTAAAATTTTTTAACTTTTAGATGTACAAATATTATAAACAGACCTTCATGAAGTGATTCTTCAAGTTATTAATTGCACACTGCTTCACAGCATGTCATTGCACAATAAACATTTGCATAAATTGTAAATAAAGTTTTCATCACATACACTAAAACACTCTCTATCATTGACAAGAAGCTCGCTTGTGTTGAAGTGGACTTAGCGCCATGGCCGGACGTTTACCGGTACTACCATTAGGCACACGAGAATACATTGCAGTTTGGAGGGCCTGCTGCTGGGACCTATAAGTCAGAGGGAGAACCGAAGGTTGGATAGAGAAGGGGAAGCGTTACCCTGGATGTGCTAGCCTCCAAGCCTCAACCAGTTTTTCGTGTTCACACGGTGCCATAAGAAGTTAGCACTCTAAAGAAGAACGTGGTAGTAAAAATCACTACTCTATTTCTTGTTACCTCTCAATCTATAATTTTCAATAAGTATATAAGGGATTATATTGGCTTTAATTTGATTACGAAAGGATTTCATAGGGTACCGTGTTTTAGCCGTTGTTAATAATTATACATTGGTTGGCAAATTTGAGACTTAGCATGTGAAAGAGCAGACTTCGGTACCAGCCTGGCTGTGTTTTAAAATATTAGTCATTCAGACGTATCTTATTTCCCTATTGTACTTTACTAAGAGCGACTTAGTGAACGTACCCTATACATGTCTTTACATGTTTATACTGTTCCCGTTATAAACCTATATATACTTGTTTAAACTCCCTGATTAAGACCTGACAAGAAAATAAGAAGTCTTTGCTATTACACAGGTTCATTGTTTAAATTGTTGACTTTCGTAAACTCCTGGTGACTTTGAAATAAACATTTCCAGCAATTGAGAAAAAGTAAGAGACAAAGCCCCTTATTTGTCGCATTTGGACAAATAGGTAGGTTTATGTTGTGCGCAAGTGTAGGGTATTTCGAAAGGAACTGCCAGGTTTAATGACACAATAAATATGCTTTGCTCTAGCACCTGCGCAGAGCTGTTCGATGTATTAGAAAAGAAAATGCGATTATACATTAGGGTGACCAGAAAAAAACACTTTTGGATTTCTTAGGAGCGAAAGGCAAATAACGGTAGTTTATGCGATTGTAGAAGCCAGGTTTTTTTCTTTTTAATTTTAAGCAATATTTAGAGGTGCCCCATCGTCTTTGAATTTTGTGATTGCAAAAGCTGAGAATTTCGGTAAGTGAAGAGCCGATCGTAAAAGTGCAATCGCAGCTCTTTTCATCGATGTGACTTTCTAACAGGATTAGTTAGCGTCCCTTGAATTATTATTACTGCCTTTTCTGAAAAAGGGAAATATAACTACAGAACGGTTTTCCGTGAAAGGGTCTGCTTTATGAGTTTATGGTGTCAAGACCCACTATGATCGACTTTTATGGCCGTGCTGATCAGCGCTCCGCCCCGAAAACTGTCATATTTAAAAATTTTACTCAGATTTGTTTTCATTGTAGCAGGCTTATTTATATTTTTTCTAATCTGCTTTTTCAAAAAATGTGATCTTGAACCTTCGAGGAACATATTCTAAAAATTGCAGTATAAGATATAAATTATTAGGGCCTTTATTAGGCTTTGAAAACAGTAGAAAACAGTGAAAATGGCACTTTTCAAGCAACCGTAAATAATATTTTTTATGAAATTTTCATTGAAAAAATGCTTTTATGTGGATTCTGAGGACCTGAAGAACAACATATTAAAAGTTCAAATTAAAAAGTTGATAAATTCGTGGTTAAAATCTTAAATGAAAAAAAAGTTGGTTTTTCCCATGTTAATTACATAAGAACTTCAAAGACGATGGGGCACCTCTAAATATTGTTTAAAATAAAAAAAATAAAAACCTGGCTTCTGCAATCGCATATACTACCGTTATTTGCCTTTCGCTCCTAAGAAATCCAAAAGTGTTTTTTTCTGGTCACCCTATTATACATCGACTTTCCTGGGCAGTTTTGAGTCACATCTTAATAAAGGCAACTCTTTTAACATGCTAAAATGTAATATATGTTATTTCAGCAATAATGAACTATGTGTCACTTGCTGGAAATGTTTATTTAAAAGTCACCTGGAGTCTTCGAAAATCCAGCATTTGAACAAAGAATCTGTCTAATAGCAAAGACTTCTTATTTGCTTGTCAGGTCTGTGTCAGTGATTTTAAAGAAATATATATAGGCTTATATCGGGTAAAAGGAAAACATGTAAAGGCATTTATAGGGTACCAGAACTACGTAGCTATTTTTGAATAATTAGAGGAAACCCAGGTAGTACCGAAGTCTGCTCTTGAACATGCTAAATCACAAATTTTCCAACTACCTAGGGAATCTATAATTATTGAACAACGCACGGTGTGTTTGAAGACTGAAAAAGTTTGACTAAAAAGAATCCAAAATCTGCTAACACAAAAAATTTCTATATAGTTTGGACATTAAAAATCAGCTGAATTGAAAATCCTAGCTGTTCCCTTTCGCGAGTTATGCGCTTTTTTAGATTTTTACATAACAACCTGTACTAAAAAGCTTGCGTAATCGAATTTATTAAGTAGAACGCTTTTTAAAAAATATATCGCAAATTAGGCCCATTAGGTTCAGAGCTTTATCTAATTCATTGATTTAAGCAACAGGTAAAAATCCAACTTTTCCAGAGGTAAAAGAACAATGAACAATTTTATTCATTGCTTTATAAGCAGTAACATAGGGTATAATTTTGAAAATTCCTACCACTTGATATATTTCCAGATCTATTAGTTGGTCAGCTTCTTTTAATAGCGTTCTACACGCATATTAGAAAACACTTATTTAAATATATCTGTACTATTAAATATATAATTTATTATACAGGGTGTCCAAAAAGTAACGAAACACCTAAATAATTTTCCAGGTAAAATATTTTTCAAAAAGGTCAAGGTCATTCTTGAAGTAAATTTTAACAAGAAATCTAGTGGTGACCTTGAATTCGACCTTGAGCTTGACCTTCAAGGTTATTTCAAGGTCAACTTTTTTTTTCTGGGAACCCCTTTTTT
Source organism: Andricus kollari (assembly GCA_932074435.1). NCBI lineage: Eukaryota > Metazoa > Arthropoda > Insecta > Hymenoptera > Cynipidae > Andricus > Andricus kollari. The sequence goes on along the minus strand of CAKNWW010133741.1, from coordinate 3,004 downwards.
TGACAACGGAAATCGAACGACCGGGAAATTTTACGTCCAAACATGTACTCAGGTCGTGGGTCAAGGGTGGCCTTAAACTTCAGCTGAAGGTTATTAGGCTTGACCTAGGTATGGGGCGGGTCCAATCTGTAGTGCTGCGGCTCAGGTGTTTACGAAAAACTTCGAGGTCATTCTTGGAGTAACTTTTAACGAGGAATCCAGCGGTGACCTTGAATTTGATCTTGACCTTAACCTTCAAGGTTATTTCAAGGTCGACTTTGTTTTTTTAATTGGGAACCCCTATTTTTGACAACGGCAATCGAAAGTGCAGAAAATTTTTCGTCTAAACATAAGCTTAGGTCATATGTCAAGGATGACCTTGAACTTCAGCTGAAGGTTATTAGGCTTGACCCAGGTATGGGGCGGGTCCAATCTGTACTGCTTCGGCTCACGTGTTTACGAAAAAGGCTTATGTCATTCTTGTTGTAACTTAAACCGAGGAATCCTGTGGTGAACTTTAATTTGACCTTCAAATTGACCTTCAAAGTAAAAAAAAAAAATTTACAAGTAAAAAAATTTTTAAATTTAAAAAAAATAAAAAAAAAATTCATTGACTCATTATTTTATCAAATTTTTTGTTAAGAAAGCTAAAACTATACTTTGATCTACTTTTTTATTATTCCTGGGTTTGATTCTAGCACAACTAATATTCAATACGCACATTTTTTTTCTTCATTTTTTTAATTAGATTTTTTTTCATTTTTTTCAATTTTTTCACTTTAGAAATTTTGTTTTTGACCTCGAAGGTCAATGTGAAGGTCAAATTAAAGGTCGCCACAGGATTCCTCGTTAAAAGTTACTCCAATAATGACCTCGACGTTTTTCATAAACACCTGAGTCGAAGCAGTACAGATTGGACCCGCCCCATACCTGGGTCAAGCCTAATAACCTGCAGCTGAAGTTCAAGGTCATCCTTGACTCATGACCTCAGTTTATGTTTGGACGCAAAATGTTGTGCTCTTTCAATTGCCGTTGTCAAAAATAGGGGTTCCCAATTGAAAAAACAAAGTTGACCTTGAAATAACATTGCAGGTCAAGGCCAAATTTAAGGTGACCACTGGATTCCTTGTTAAAATTTACTTCAAGAATGACCACGAAGTTTTTCGTTAACACCTGAGCCGCAGCAGTACAGATTGGACCCGCATCATACCTGGGTCAAGCCTGATAACCTTCAACTGGAGTTCAACGTCATCCTTAACCCATGACCTGAGTTTATGTTTGGACGTAAAATTTTCCGCTCTTTCGATTGCCGTTGTCAAAAATAGGGGTTCTCATTTAAAAAAGCAAAGTTGACCCTGAAATAACCTTGAAGGTCAATCTCAAGGTCAAATTCAAGGTCACCACTGTATTCCTTGTTAAAAGTTACTTCAAGAATGACCTTGACCTTTTTGAAAAATATTTTATCTGGAAAATTATTTAGGTGTTTCGTTACTTTTGGACGCCCTGTATATACCATTCAATATAGAATATATAAAAAATACAAAAAATGTCAAAAGGAAAAAAAAATACAAAATGGGACCATTCAGCCACTACGCCCTCGTCGTTGGTCCTGGGCTTGGCTAAAAGTGGTAACTAAATTTTCCAAATGTAAAAAATAAGCAACACAAACTTATTTTCGATATATTTTGTAAAAACGGTAAACCTAAAAAATCGTTGTACTCAATAAACTCGATTACGCAAGGATTTTAAATGCAGCTGTTTTTTAATGTCCAAGCGATATAGAAATTTTTTGCGTTAGCAGATTTTTGATCCATTTTACTCAAACTTTTTCAGTCTTCAAACACACCGTGAACGACTAAAACACAGTGCCGTATAAAACCCTTTCGTATTCAAATTGAACCCAATATAAACCCTCATATACTTATTGAAAATTATAGATTGAGAGGTAACAAGAAATAGAGTAGGGATTTTTATTATCCATGTTCTTCTTTCAAGTGATAACTTCTTATGGCACCGTGTGAACTCTGAAAACTGAGTGATGCTTCGCGCCTATCACATCCACGGTAAAGCTTCCTCTTCTCTATCCTTCCTTCGCTTCTCACTCTGACTTATAGGTCCCAACAGTAACCCACATAGCACGCCATAAGGATGAAATTAATTTTCCGAGTTTTATAAAACCTCTTTTTTATTTTACTGAAGTAATTGAGAGGTTCTGAAAGTCTAGTACTAGTACCTCTCGAGAAAACCGCAATGATCTGAGTGGATTAAAAACGAGGTTTTATAAAAGCTAGGAAAATTAATTCCATCCTTATTAAGGCCGGCCTTATTTATTATTGCTGAAAAGTCGATGTATAATTGCATTTCATTTTCTTATACTTAGAACAGCCCTGCTCAGGTACTAGAGCAAAGCATATTTATTGTGTCATTAAACCTGGCAGTTCCTTTTGAAATACTCTACACTTGTGCACAACATAAATCTATCTCGTTAGACTTATTATCTTACTTATTAGCTTATTATCTGTGGTAATGAGTGAATTATCGAAAAGCATCAGCTGTTGACCAAAATACTTGGACACTTTAGTACCTTGTAATGTTTTTTACAAAAGTGCGATGCAAAAACTGAAATTTTCTTCGAGTTCTGAGTCAGTGAGTTTAAAGAAGTATATATAGGTTTACATCAGGTACAATGTAATCATGTAAAGGCATATATAGGGTACCATAAATAAGTCGCTATTTATAACTACTTATAGGAAAACCAGGTGGTCATGAAGGTCTATTATTTTAAATCTATACTAATTTAGTGCCAGAGTCTGTTCTTCGACATGCTAAATCTCAAAGCCAAACACCTAGGGAATCGAGTTTTTATTGTTTATTACCGGCAGGGGTCAATTGACCCGTATAGCGTTTTGGCTGGTATTTCATTACTTTGTTCTACTTCTGACCAGCAGGTCTGATTTATTTCCCTTCTACCGTACTAGTAATCGTCACCTTAAGCCAAATTGAAAATTAAAAATGCTTATAATTG
>CAKNWW010133692.1:0-11980 GCA_932074435.1 Andricus kollari | reverse complement strand
TTTCACCCCCTAAATATGAATTCTGGCACGTATAAAAAATTACGTGTACCTTATTTTTTAGTGCTCTACCAACCCTACCAACACCTACCAGTCAGTCGTCCGACAGGTAGCATTTTAAAAATTTTGTATCAAATGTAACTCATGTGTATATGGTGAGCATAAAACAGTAGTATGCGTTAGGTGTGTGATTAATGATTCTGTTGAAGAAACTGAAATTTGATACTCCTTTTCATTTAGGGCAAAATTTAATTTTCTCGCTATGGAATTTTTTAAAAATAATTTACATTATTAATAACTGTTATCACACAACAAAAATGTGAATTCTTTACTTATTTCTACCAAAAATCTCATCAAAAATAGGTCGGGTCACATCCGACCCCACCGTCCTTAAATTTAGATGGTATGGGAAAAAATCCAAATCCAAACAAGAATCAGCAGTGGGGCCCCAATACCGTGTCGAAAGTCGAAAATCGAACGCACCTCTTTTTCTAACATGTGGAGATAGGAAGGTGGATTAAAATTTTTCGAGCGCTTTCGGTATTCTCGAGATTGGTTCGTCACCGCTCTAAACGAAAATGGTGTACCATTTATAATGCGATGTTGCCGATATCAATTTTCGAGTAAGAGCGGGGAATTGACCAATGAAATGCTGAGTACAGAAGTATGGTTATACTGTTTACGTTCATCGTTGACGTTCGTAGACGCCGCAAAAGGCGATCACCTGCCCAAGGGTGGGACTCCGATGCCTTAAGTCGAACGGACCTCTCTTTCTACCATGTGAGATTGAAAACGAGTTGCGATCGAAGTTAAACAAAATTTTCGAAACCTCTCTTTCTATCATATGAGGTAGACAGAGAGGATAAGCATAATCCAAGATTTCTACAAATTTACCATTTAGCACATCACGCAATGCCATATTAACTTGGAAGGTTTATTTATATTTTTAATTCTCTCAGTTCTACGTGTTTTGTTGTTTTTTCTGTTTTCGAAACCTCTCTTTCTATCATATGAGGTAGACAGAGAGGATAAGCATAATCTAAAATTTCTACAAATTAACCATTTAGCACATCACGCAATGCCATATTAACTTGGATGGTTTATTTATATTTTTAATTTTCACAGCTCTACGTGTTTTGTGATGTATTTGATTTTGAGGTTAATTTATGTTTCATATTCACAACTGTCACTTGTCAATACATCGTATGTATTTCGCTTTGACGTTACTTTTACAATTATGCATCACTTTTCGTCTGCTTTTAGTATGCCATTTCTCGTTTAGAGTGGTATAGACCCACTCCATGCAAAGTAGTCTAAAATTTTAGCATGCCAATCGGAATTAGTACACTAAATTCTCTCGAGAATGCCGATTCTGGCAAACCATTCTAAAATCAGCCATTTTAGCATGCTAAAATATTAGAGTGGTCTCGATAATAGCACCCCAGTTTCTTCAGTTACCTCTCTCTTTCTTCTGTGGTTAAAAATGAAAAAAAATGTACACCTGAAAACTCAGTGGTCCGGCGAAATTTCTGTTCGTCCGGAGAGCCGGAGATTGCATCTCAGGCCCAGAAACTCCGGGAGAGGCCCGAAGAGGTGGTAACCCTATGTGTACAAGATACCTGCAAAGTATTAATAGTTTCCCATAATTTTTTATTATTGAAAACAAGTTTTAGTTAACCTATGTCAAATTTCTTGGAAAACTCCCACATCTTACACTAGCTCGTGGCTAATAGCGCCGTTATGCTACCACCTCGATTTCTTGTCTGCAATGAGGGAAAAGCGACAGGTACAGAAATCGTTAAAGACATTTTTAAAAGTTTTGAAGAAATATTTTTTGAAATATTTTATCATCATTTTTTCTTGGCTTTTAATGGGTTTATTTTTTAATATTTGTACTATTTTAGGGGATAACGAAGAAGTTTCTTGTAGTATAATTTTTTTTTTAAATTACTTGTTTTTACCATTCAAAATATTCCCGAAGTAAAATTTTGTTTAAAAGAATGGGCAGGTATTAGAGGCGTAGCATATAGTAAAAATCTTAGAAAAGAAAAGACTGCGCTCCTGTTCTTCTCCTTTTTATATAAAAAGCAAGTATCTACAATCTTTTTTTTTAAAGCGAAACGTTTTCTTATCAATTTTTTCAAAATGGATACATGCGTCAAGAAGTCTGTTTAATTCTCAAGGCAAGACCTGTGTAAAAATAAGAAGTTATATTAATTATCCTTCCCTCTGAAATTACGACCAAGAGTCAGAAATGCTAAGGAATATATTTCGATCCACTTTTTTACTGGTACATCGATTCCCTCCTTTTACAATTTTTGCTGAAATTGAATATGATTATAAATACACCTTTCTGAAGATCCCTGCCAAAATCTTGATTAAAGTTAATCAGCCTTCCAACTAAAAATACCCCCTAAAGTCAGAAATGCTAAGGAATAGATTTCGACCCACTTTTTTACTGCTACATTGATTTCCCCCTTTACAATTCTTACCTACTGAAATTGAATATATCATTAAATACATCTTTCGCAAGATCTGTTCAAAAATCTGGAATTATATTTATAAGCCTTCCCACTGTAGAATAGCTTCAAGAGTCAGAAATGCTAAGGAATTGATTTCAACCCATTTCCTTACTTCTACATTGATTTCATCCTTTACAATTATTACTGAAATTCGCTGAAATGGAATATGATATTAAATACATCTACCGCAAGATCTGTGCAAAAATCTGGGTTTGTCTTAAGTAACCTTCGCACTAAAAATATTCCCAAGAGTCAGAAATTCTAAGGAGTAGATTTCGAACCACTTTTTTTATTGCCACATCGATTTCCTCCTTTAACATTTTTACTGAAATTTACTGAAATTCAATATAGCGGCCAACTACTGTAACTCACTGTGCCCGCCCGGTACGTGACGGATACAATAGGACCATTATACGACCGTCACATCACTCTGAGTGCCGTTTATGTTCTGAAATCGGCACAAACAGTCCCTGAGACGGAACTGGCAGCCCAGTGCCGTTTCAGTGCCGTTCGATCGGCAGGGTAGTGACTATTGCTCTATAGTACTGGTACACTTTCTAAACTGTCAGGTTGTGGTTACTAGATCATATCGTTCCTATATCCATACAAAAATGTTGAATAGACTAATAAAATTAAATGTGATGTTGATCTCAGTTTGGTTCGCTTCTATAAAGTACTTTTTGTTAAAGGCACCTTATTAAGAAATGCTAGTTAAAATGCAGTACTACTTACAGTTAAGATTAGAGCCGCAATAAGATGCGTCGTGCAATGTTAAATATTCGACGAGTTAAGAGACGCTGCAAGTAGAAATAAACCACGGTATGCTGACTCCAATGTATTTCCAGAGGGTACTGAAAGATTGTGGCGAAACAAATCAGCAACTACAAGGGGACATAGCAAGAACGGCAACACTCCTTCCTGCCCCTAAGCAAAATTTTTGTATGTCAGGTTTACTTTTCAGAATGCAGTCCCATATGGGCGTCAAGCTGGGACAAAACGTCAAATCACTAGACAGATCAGCCAGTCAGAGTTTTGCTGTGGATTACTAGGAGAATATCATTGGCTGAAATATCTACTGATTTGACATTTTACGTTTTGGGCCAAGTTTGACGCTGAAATGGGACGCCACCCCAATGCTAATGAATACATTTTGATGGCACACCCGTGTCGCCTAAAGGAATGTTAACACAGGATAATAACCCGGTGTCAAATGTTATCTTTTGTCCAATGATTCCTCATCCACCAGTTACCAGAGATACCGTTTATACAGCAGTGAAAAATTTCGGTGTAATTTTTCAATCAAATGGGAATGCAATATTGTGTTTTAACTGCAGACATGGCTATATATTTAATTGCGAAAACCATGCAGATGCTTACCACGGAATTCGATACCCTTCTTCTGCGAATCGGGTTATTCCACGTAGACAAGAACTGGCTGCGGTGCATAGGGCAATATATACAAGGTTCCGGCTTGGAATACATTTTTACTGAAACCGCAGATGCTAAAAATGATCCAGTATATGGACCGAATACGATGCAGGTGAGATTTTTTTTTTAAATTAGCGCAAGAGAATAAAATTATAAAAATTTCTTTCTCGTAGGCCATTCTTGACGTAAAACATTACAATCGTGGAGTAAGATCACACAAGCTGATGTACGAGGCTTTACGAACTCTTCAGTCACAAGAATTTCTTCGCACTGACGGAGAATGTTGGCTACATTTTTTCCAAGATGGCGATGAACTTACTAGCTTAAGAGAGAACTTTGTGGATAGCAATCAAAATGAATTTTCACCAGCGTACGAGAACTGTCAACCGAAACTGCAACCTTTTTACAGCATTTCGAAAACTTTCTAATTGGCAGGAGCGAGGAAAATAAAAAGTTCAACTTTTAAACAACTATTGAGAAGTGGTTGAAATTTTTCTTCATTTTATCAAGGCAAGTAGAAGTGTGCTAAAGAGGACTTGAAACGGGGGATGCTTTTAGTTAAGAGGGGACAAGGAATTTGAAATTCAGTGGTGATATTGAGTCTAACAGCCATAACGAATGGAGCCCTAGTCGTATAAAAAATGATCATAAGGATGAATGCATTCTGATAGAGGGATTTGTTCTCGTAAGAATACATTTGTTGTACCTGAAAATAATGAGACTAGGCTGAAAACCATAGTTCATGGATCACTAGTTTCACCTGAGGCTTCAGTTCCCTTCTTTCATTGAAAGAAATTGGTGAAAAACTTTTGGAAGATTTTCTAGAAGAACGTCTTGTGGAAAAAACAAAGGGATTTTTGATAAAATGACCAAAGTACAGTTCAAATTTTCCGCTGCGTCAAGTACATCTGAAGATCACAGAAAAATTACCAAGAATAAGGATTCAAATGTCAATGTGATAATTAGTGCTCAACAAATGACGATGCTTGCAAAAGAACGCCGATATTGCCTTCAAACTCTTGCAACATACCTTTTGATCAAAAAGTACCCGGAATTCGTCCATAAAACGAAAACGGTTCAATTATTCATCGATATTCATTTTATTCCCTTCGAAGTAATCTCCATTGCAAGCAATACACCTATTCCAACGCTTCCTCCGATTTTGAAAACAATTTTCATAGGCCGATTTTGGAATCGCCTGCAGCTCCTTCTGCGAATTCTCCTTTATCGCCCCAATCGTCTCAACACCCTTGCCGCGAAATGGTCACTTGAGTCATGAGAATAGGAAAAAGTCACAAGGACCCATGTCAGGTGAATACGGAGCTTTCGGTACGGTATGAATGTTGTTTTTGGTCAAATAGTGGCGTACAAGATGAGGTGTGTGAGTTGGTGCGGCTCACACTCTCGGCACTAGCCACGCTGCAACTCATCTCATGCCCAAAACATCGGGCAAATTATCAAACTTGGTACGGCCGGCTTTAAGCTCTTTTTACCACTCGTATGCTTGTGTTTTCGACATTGTCGACTCCCCGTAGGCTACCGTTAACATTTTCAACGCTTCTGCACATGATATATTGTTAGAAACACAACATTTCACGGCAAACTCTTTGCTCAACTAAATTCGACATTGCAAAATTCTCAAAACAAAACAAACAATGACTTGTTTACAAAGCTATCACGCGCAAATTTCCGACAGATGGCGTTCAAACAGATGTTTGAGCGCCAGATGACAGATGTATCCCTCTAGAAAAAAAATGTTTTTACAATATCTCAAGCGCGGTTTGTTTGAATGGGAAATTCTTGATACTTTTTGATTACAAGGTATGAGTTAATGCCATATCCTCAAGCATTTAGTACTAAAAATGGCTTACTAAAAAAGGCAAACAAATCGTCACTTATTCAAGAAATCGAAAATCGGACTCAGCGCACTAAATATGTTAGCCAAGTATTGTGAGGCACTAACAAAGTTATTCACATTTTCGATGGCATGGCCCTTGTTCACGCAATACAATAAAAAAATAGAGCACCATTGGTTATTTTGTAACTGCTTTTTTTAAGGCAGTAACAAGTTCTGGACCCGCTACGCATTCCACAAGATTTGATGTGATATTTGACCGTTATGATGACCTTTCTATTAAGCATATTGAAGCTTTACTAAGATCTGGTGGAATATCCTGCAATGAAGTGCGTATTGTGAGCGCTAATACGAAAATTCCCATGGAGTTGAAAGGGTTCATGTCAAACCAAAGTTAAGAGAGCTACTTCGATTCACTTGAATTATTGGAATAATATATTTATACATATTCCAAAATTGTGGTTATCATAATTTTGTACACCTGTATTTACTGCAGACTATATGAAAGTTTTTGTTTAATAAAAGCATTTTTTCTTTTAGGAATAAGAAGAAACTTGTTTCCTTTTTATGAAATTTTGGACTTACGAATGTAACACTTCAAAAAGAACATGAGTTGTATCTCGCAGGTGGATTCGGAAATGGGACGCCGTGTTACGAAGTATCTGGTAATAAGACTATTGATCCGTCCGAAGTATTTGATTTGAATTCGAATCATTTAGAAGCTGATAGTTGACTCTCTTGTCATGCCCTACATGCATGCCAGTCAGGGTGGGAGATTATTATACATAGTATTGACACCGACGTTTTTGTATTTGGCATACAACTGAAGTAAACTAAGCGCAGAAGGATCAGTGAGCGCCTTTGAATAAAGGTTGGTACTAATTCAAAATTTGAATATACTGAAGACTCTATCCTATACGAGTCTTATTTTGATATTTGTTTTCAGATTTTCAGGTTAATATGGCTAAGAAAAAAAGAATGCCAGGATGTGATTTAGCAGCAAATTCCTTGGGACAAGATGTTTCAGAAATTTTACCTGCTTTGCATGCTCTTACTGGATGTGACACAACTAGTAAAATCAGTCCTAAGAAGATAGCTTTAGAAGCAGTTGTTTTACCTGTAACCATACAGATCCTTCGATCCTTGGGAAATGGCAAACCTCTATCTGACCATGGAAAAAAAAGAATTAGAAAAATTGTATCTGATGCTTATCAAGAAGGAAGGAGTAAATGCAAATGATGCTCACTTCCGAATTTTATCTCGAAATCTCGTCACTGCTGTTACAACTTTTCAAAATATTCCCTCCACATCAGATTCACTGGCCCTTCACTTGGATCGGGTTTCAGCACATACATATATTTGGCTGAACTCCACAACTCCTCTTTCTGCGCCCCTCGACTTTACGCAATTCAGATTCATCAAAGGAGATGACAACGGACTTCGGCCGCTTCTTGTGCGTAGGAAATACGCTCCTGATGACTGGATTCGACCGTGCGAAGGTAAAAAGAACTCTTCATCAGGACACTGTCATTGTAAAAAAAACCTCTTTATTCTGTATTCCTATTTGTGGCTGTTCAGTTGCTGAATGTATCTATACACCTACGTAACAAAACACGAATATGTAAGTATATATAAGTTAACCCTTCGGGTACGTTTGCCGTACACATTCACTATACGTATCACTGTGCGCATTTCCCTCATTAATTTAGCGTGCCGAAGATCCTCTTACATCCGCAAAGGGTTAACAATATTTATAAATCAAATATTTTAAGAAACGTATGTTTTTTCCCCATTTTCCACTGCTGCGTTTTTGAAATTCTAATCGTGAGTCCAAATCTTCACAAAATGCGCATTGCACGCGTGCCGCTCTGGGAATGATTAATACTTCAAGGTTGCTGTACCCTAATAGTACGGAACGTTCCAGAAACCTTCCCGGAACGTGTAAAATGTCCGCCGTTGGGAACGTTCCCGGAACGTTCCATTGGGACCTGAGGAGAACCTTCCATTATGGTTATTTTTAACAACAATTATCTCGTAAACCATAAGAGATAGGTGAAAATGGATGTCATTTTTAAGTTTTGAGTACGGCATATACAATACTATAATGTATTATCCATATCATAAAGTTAATCGATTTTGACGTATCGCTTACGGTTTACGCGATATTTATTGATAATAATAACAATAACAATAAGAGATACCGCATGCTCAATGTTATCTAAATCCTCGTCTAGTAACTGAAGATCCAACTTCAAAAATACCTCGGAGGATTGTTTTTCAACTTAGAGGGTTCATTTTGAGCCTGAAATGCTGGAATTTTATCCAGCTATATGCTCCTATACGTACGTCCATACCGACCATAAGGGCCCTTTTCATGCTTCCTTTTCATGCTTTGTCGTCTCTCAGCTCGCTCCAAAGTCGCATTCTCGTCCGCGATAATTGGGCATGATATCGTGTGAATGGCGTCAGAGACAGAGGCTATTGACTCTATTACAGCGCTAGCGCAGCAAACTTCATACTAATTTTGAATCGCTTGCGTCTCGCACATGATGCACAAATACTATTTTTGGCTAAATTACTTTAAAAACAATTCAGGACTTTCGAAAAATTGTTTGTAACGATTTAAATTTCCTAAATAATGTTATGCAGAGATATTAATCCTTGTCACAGAAATGTACATTAACTTCGTCCATGGCCATTTGTTACTTAGGTTTCGAGAATAAAGGGCTGAATTCTGCAAAGAATTGTCATAAGAAAATCCTTCATCGTGGTTTAGGAAATATTCGCCTTTTTTTGACCAAATGTAAAAAATATCGCTTTTGGGATTTCAATGGGAAATCATATTTTAATTAGTATTAATGTATTAACGTAGCGACCAGAAATAGGAAAATTTCATAATTGGATAAAAAAATAAAACAGGTGCGCTTACAGCACTCGCAAACTTTAGATCCGCTTTTCTCGACACCTTTAAAAAATTTTGAAATTTACAAACAAACACAGGTACAACATAATTTATAACATCCATCCTTACCTTCTAAAGTCACGACTCCAACACGCGTAGATCACAGGGTTCATTCCGCTGTTGATCCACCCAAGCCACGTGACAGCAGATGAAACAATTTCTTCTTGCCAAATGCACCTACTGCAAAACCCAGACCACAGATTCACAACGAAGAACGGTAGCCAACAGACAATAAACACGCCCATTACAATACCTAAAGTTTTAGCGGCTTTCTTTTCTTTCGTGAACTTGGCTAGTTTCCTCGACAAAGAAAAATTCTTGCCCATATGTTGCTTATTATTAATCCGCGCCGAAGGTGGCCTCGTTAATTCATTATTGTGGAGAGTTGTCAGGGGTTCCTCCAAATCTTGAAGATCCTCTAGCGTGCTAGAAGCCGTGCGAAATAAATTTCTCGCATCAGCATTTGTGGCTCCCCCTCGATGTATTCGTAAGGTAAGTTCCAGTTCCCCCGATGCCATCATCACTTGCTTCGTCCCTAGCTTGAGGCTTCTCGTCTGTATCACCGCCGCTCTATATATCCTATAATATGTAAAGACCATTACAAACAGTGGCAAATAGAAACTAATCGTCGACGAAAAGATCAGGTATCCCAAATGTTCGGTGAATGGACACTTCTCATCCGGAATTTTTTCTGTTCGAACGACCCTCCACCACGCTATCGCCGGAAACGATATCGCACTTGAGCAGATCCAGACAATGGCTATCAAAATGGCAGCCCTCTTCCTGCTCATCCTGGTAGGGTATGTGAAAGGATCAGTAATGGCCCAGTAGCGGTCCAAGCTTATGATACACAGATTGAGAATTGACGCTGTAGAGAAGAGCACATCTAGAGAACGCCAAACGTCACACCAGTCAATCGTGAAGAGCCAGCGATTCTCCAGGACTTCATAGATGACGCTAAATGGCATCACCACCAGACCCACGAGGCAGTCAGCGAAAGCCAGGGAGGTGACAAAATAGTTGGTTGCAGTGTGAAGATACCGCTCTCGAATCACGGCCAAGATCACCAGCAAGTTACCGAAAACCGTGGCCACGGAAAAGAGGAGGAGAACCACCGCTAGACCGGCGCGCTTTGTGGCTAGTTCCCATATATTTTTATCCAGCGCACTCCAAGGCATGCCGTTCCTGGAGAAGCTAGCGTTATAAAAGCTCTCGTTAAAATCGAGTTCATTCGATACAAGGGCCTCTTGGTCAAATCCTCCGAAAATGTAGACGTTACTCTCATTCATCTTAGTGAGCGACCTGGTGATCGAACTGCTTCAGCCTGTTCTTCCTCCCCCTCTACTCCTTTATCTATTTTTAGCGAGCTCTCCACGGTATTATTTTCCCCCACCCCACGCAGCGTTTAAATCTCGCCTCGATGATTGGATACCCCGTCTTCTTGCTCGTGCTTTCTTGTTTCTTAGCATTGTAATTCATTTGGTAATTGCAGGAAAGTCTGTCGCTTGCGTTTCAGGTCACTTTGCAGTAGGTTTTCTAATATTCATTTTATGTGATCTTTAAAGCGATACCCGTCCCTGTCTTAAGAGTATTAGTAGCTTAGAGTGACAAACTACATTAATCGACATTGAAGAATAAACATCACTATTGTCGTTATGCAAATCTCCGAAAGAGCTTGTTTTGTATAATGTAATAACAAAATTGACACTATTTTTGATATGGTAACCCGCATAGCACATAAGTTTCCCTGAAAATTCCTGGAGCATTCCAGTGAAAGGTTTGGAGAATTCCCAAAAATGTTCCAGGAAGGTTTCCAGAAGTAGGTAAATATCTGCGTAACCAACGATGTTCCCAAGGAAGGTTCCTTTCATTGCATGGAAACATCCTCCGATATGCGGACATTAATCTACTTCCGGGAACCTTTGTGAAACGTTTTTCTCAATTCTTCGAACCTTCCACTGGAATTTTTCCAGGGATGTTCAGGGAAACCTTCGTGCTTTTCGGGTAACTACTTGAAACGTGGTTCTGATATTCACTTTATGCACTAAATTCACTCGTATTTTTTCGAAAAGACACTTTTGGATATTAGTAGCATTATATCACTCATTTCCTGGCTTACAGGGGTATCAATATGAATGTGTTGAAGTCGCTTCAGTTCTGGAACATAGAATAGTTGTTTGATGTAAATTATGCTGTAAGTTTCAAATAAACAAGCATAATTTGCTTTTTATATACTGGAACAAAGCCGTCATAATTATTTTTGCATTAATAAGTATTATTTATATGTGGCATGAATATATAACTCATACATAAGCTTCAAAGAAACATGTTGAGACCGTTCGTTCATTTGTTGTTTTTTTTTCATCAAAAATCTGTCACAATAAAAGTATCCTGATCAAAGGGATGAAGAAATAGCAGGTACTTTATACTGTTTTTCTGTACTGTAATTTAGATCAAAGAATTACATTAGCTAATAAAATCTCAATTGTGTCCAAAGAACGTGCCCTTTTCGGAAAGATTTCACTGTATAATGTTAATGTGGAATAAGCGATTTTCGCTAGGGTTATTGTATCTTTAGATAAAATATGTCAAGCTTCAGTTGTTCTCGTTGGATTGAAATAAGAGAATTGTTATCCATTTACTGTACTTATTATCAGTACTTACGTTTAATAGTATTTATTATACTCAGAAAAATATTGCCTAGGAAGAAAAATGTCGTCTTCTAGCAGTCAATCATTGGAGTTAAGTGACTAGCCTTTTGACATAAGGAACATAATTCATTTTTCTGCAAGTATGCAGTTACTTTGAGCAACTCATATATCTCCAACACAAATTTAATAATTTTAGGGTCAAGACTTGGGAAATATTCAGTTTACGGAAGTGCCAAATTATGACATCAATTTGGATCTGAAACGTGAAAAATAATAAGACAATTTTAGAGAAATATTGAAAAAATTAACTGACAAAAACAGTATAGAATTTTTATTTCCGCATAGAGGTATGAGGAAGAAATTTAGATGAATTGTAGCTGCAATTGATATCCAGGTCCGACAAGATTTTTGAACTATATGGACCAATCAGAAGTGTTTTTTTCAATTAAAAAGAAATTTACCTTATGTATATGAAAAAAACCTTTTTATACGCAAAATTCAACAATATCATATCGAATTACCTAAGTTTGAACTATTCCTGACCTTCCATGATCTAGAAATGCCG
>CAKNWW010133671.1:7998-18991 GCA_932074435.1 Andricus kollari | reverse complement strand
AAGATTTCAAATATTTCGCAAAGATTGAAAACAGTGACAAGGATATGCAAGATTTCAAAATATTTCACAACTATTTCGAAGATTTCAAAGACTTCACAAAGAATTCAAATTTGAAAACATTGTAGAAGGTCTTACAAAGATTTCAAATATTTTGCAAAGAATGAAAAAAGTGACAGGGATTTAAAAGATTTCACAAAGATTTCGAAAGAATTCACAAATATTTCGAAGATTTCATAGATTTCACAAAGATTTTCAAAAATTCACAATATTTTCAAAGATTTCAAAAGATGTTACAACGATTTCACAAAGATTTCAACAATTTTCAAAAGATTACCAAAATATCAGAAAGATTTCAAAGATTCTGCAATGATTGAAAAAAGTCAAAAAGATTTCAGAAATATTTCAAAAGATTTGACAAATATTTCCAAGAATTCGCAAAGATTTCAGAGGTTTCACAAAGATTTCAATGACTTCACAAAGATTTCAATTATTTCACAAAGATTTCAAAGACTTTACAAAGATTTCACAAATACTTCACTAAGGTTTCAAAGATTTCACGAAGGCCCTCACACCAGATGTCAAGAGTGACCCACCCCCTCCGTTCTCCCCAATCTTTTTGAATTGATTAAACGATAATTATATATAAGGTTGAATTTCTTTTGCGAAACTGTAATTTAAATTCAAAACCGAAACTTTGAGTATCTAAAATAGAATATTGTTGTTGGGAGGAACCGGTAAACAATTAAATTTAATTGAGCTGTCAAAACGTTTTTGCGATGTATTATGAAGGCTGCTAGTTATGCTCTATTAATTCTAAAAATCTAATGTGTTTCTACAAATATCAGATCTTTCAAAGATTGTCAGAAACACTAGTGCGAAAAGAAGAGATCAAGAGCATGGTCTCGAAAACGACTTCTTACCAATAACTTCATTTTCCCTAGACATTTATCGTTCAGAAGCTGTCAACGCTTTCCTCATTTACGACCAGATCTTTTATCAAATATCAGTGGAACTTACTGTCACTCTTAATATACGGCACTATTTTTCAAAAGTCTGACGTCATGTTTGACAGATATAAAAATGTATACCCTGGGGGACAATATCATTATCTCGTGGCTGTAAAAACTGAGTTTTGCAACTGAATTATTTTTAAAATGGTTCAAATGACAAAGTCAGAAAAAAATCAAAAAATAAGTAGCAAAATAGATGTTAAAATGAAAACGGGTCTCTGAATAAATCGATATTAAAGTATCATTCAAACCTAGCTTTCTTAATCGGCTCTAACTGATTATCGATCAAAAAAATCACGAGTCGTAAATCAAAAGTTGTAAATCAAATTAAAATTGGAGATTTGAAAAGGGGTCAGAGAGAAAAACTTACTCTTTAGAGTCATTGGTGCAAGTTGAGGTATGAAAGAGTAGGAGGAAGCTCGTCAGAAGAAGAACTCTTCCTCCTAGAGTCATTCTAAGCTTCCTTGGCAGTGAACTGATCTACCCACTAACTGTAACTGATCTGTAAAGCAGTTGTTCAGGTAATTTGTTTAGAATCGGGCGCTGAACGTTATTCCCACCATTGGCGCTCGTCTGCTCTTTAAACGAGTAAAGCTTGTATAAGGAATTGGGTTGAGGTAGCAGACTCTGTCT
Organism: Andricus kollari; assembly: GCA_932074435.1. NCBI lineage: Eukaryota > Metazoa > Arthropoda > Insecta > Hymenoptera > Cynipidae > Andricus > Andricus kollari. The sequence goes on along the minus strand of CAKNWW010133671.1, from coordinate 17,348 downwards.
ATGTGCTCAAGGATTAAGATTGTAAAGTTGTACACAGTCTTATACTTTCTGCGGTTTATACGGTCGACTCTTAATTGGTCTGTGATCTCGAGGAAGGACGCTAGGATGCTTAAGCGTCGACTCTTTATCGCTGATTAAAATAAGATGAAAGGAAAATCAGTTTTTGTTAAGGCCTTTAAATTGGAATTGATTCAGCGCAAATTATTTGCGAGAAATTTAAGACGATTTCGTGACTCAGTCTCGGATGAGTTGCTGTTGGTTTTTCTAATTGTTTGTAGTGAGTGTGTGTAAGTACACGTAATTATTGACAAAGCTTGACGACGTCAGGAGCTTTATGATCTCTGATACGTCAAAGATTATTATGATGAGTTTTCAATTTAAAAAAAGTAATAATAATTTATTTTCTATATAACAAGATCGTTTTTATCAGTCGATATTCATTGGGGTACTGAGAGGTTTCATGCGATGTACTGTGTAATTGAGGAGATGAAGATCTTGAAGTAAACCAGTCAATCTTTTGAAATGACGCTCCGTGTAAGGGATCAATGCCTCCAGGGATGAGGTGATTCCCACGGCCTGCAAATGATCGCTTCCGATTTCATTCAATAACGCATTTATCACCAGCTGCAAGCAAAAATATGTTGTATTTTTTAAGTTTAGTTTAGCAAGATCATTAAGGTTTAACACTGAAAACTAGGGTAGTCTAAAATTTATACTGTGCCTACAAAATTCCCCAAAAAATGTCAAATAGCAGTTTTACGTAAAATTCATGCTAAAGACGGAATGCGCATTTTTTTAAATAGAATCACGTCCAATGTCCACTTGTAAATTTTGATAGGTTAAATTAAAACGTTATATATTGTACAATAATTCCAAATTAAAATTTTTAAATAAGAAATCCATCAAATTGAAAAAGAGTTGGAATAAGCCTTGAATTTCAATACTTGTAACTTAAAAAGAATTCCTTCTGGATAATCGTTAAATGCGAAAAGAAATGAATTTCAGAAATGTTGAACTAAATCAAAGCTTAAATCACACATTATAAAAAATGAACGACATCGTAAGTTATGTACACATATTTGAATGACTATTATTTTTTCAATTCAGTAACCGGTGGCGTAATTTGATCAAAAGTTATGCTTAACAAATAAAGGAATGAAAAATAAACTTTAAAACATGTGATTTTTATTGCACTATTACAAAATTAAACCCGAACAACGCCAGCTTTAATTTCAAAGCAATATTTTTTCTTAGTGTTTACTTGCTATCTGTTGAATTAGAGACGTAATATTTATATATGACGTAATAGCGGTTGTAAAAATCTAAATTAGCTCGAAATGGACAAATTTTAAATCCAAACAGAAGCTAAAAAAAATATTTATTATTATTTCTAATGATAAAAAAGTAAATGATAGCTTTAGTAATGATCTACTTATAGCCTATAAAATTTAAGATTATTCTCTGGATGAGTCAGCAAACATTTTTTTTATAAGAATTGATGTCACCCCATTTCAGGGATTTCCTAGTACTAATAATTCTATAGGATTAATTGAAAAATTACCTGAGCAGCTTGAGAATTCCGGCTGTTTGTATTCCAAACAACGGCGCATTTGAGCAACGATTCCTGACGGGCTGGTTTTAATTCCCGTATAGTATCAACCAAGTTCTCCTCGTTCTTCTTAATAATGCCTGCGAGAACAGTCAGTGTTCAAGAACAATTGGTATTAACAGAAACATTCGTCCTATTTTTTTCCAGGAATTGTTTTGTCTAATATTTTGCGCATCATTCATAGTGACAGATGTTTTTTTTTATTGAAAGCGACAAAAAATATATTGGAAAATCTACAACATTTATTTTCCCAGCGAGTTTTTAAATGATTCTTTGATCAAGAGGTAGATTATTTTGGAAGTATCAATTTAAAAATCGTTGGCGCTCATGATGAAATGTCTAATTTAAAATTAATTTACTCTCATTTTTTGAAATGAAATTATATCAAGAAAAAAAAATACCTTCAATAATTTTCAGAGTTTGAAGCGGTCTCTCCAGCTTTAAAGCGAGGTTTAAGGCTGCCGTTAATTTCTCAGCTTTAAGCAGATTAGCAAGTTTCTGCTCCTCGAGGATCAAATGTTCCTTTTCAGCGATTAACTTTGCTTTATTTTCCTGAGTAACATCGCGCCAAACGATAATCATTGAATCGCTTCCTCCACTGACGAGATGTGTTTCAATTCTGTTAACTTCCGTTCAAAGACGAAGAATGCAAATTATTTTTTTTTACAGAAATATGAACAAATTATAATTCTACCTATCTATCATAATTGAACACACATTACTCATTACTAATTACTAATCTCCATAAAGTGCGTAAAACTGTCGACCATTACAAATAATATTTAGTCATGCACGACCCTGAAAAAGTGCTTTAGTTTTCTTTTTACAAATGGTATTTGCGTAGGTACATTATATATAAAATAGAGATATTTAATTAACTTCTGCTCTACGCCTAATTTTGCATAAATTACTCTCTATAATCTTACCTTTCAGGGCCCATACTGCAGATTCGTGTTTTTCCAAAGTAGAAATGCACTCAGAAGTCTTTACACTCCACAATTTGACTAAACCATCTCCAGAAGACGTTATTATTTGCATCCCTCGAGATAAGAATTCTGCTCTGATTACGGAAGCTTCGTGTCCTTCGAAGGTCTGCAATTATAATTATCAATTAAGCACATATATCTCATAATGAACTTCAGAGAATCATTAACTGTTAATCATTTATATAATTTACCTTCAAGCAATTCAATTCCGTTAAAGACCACATTTTTAATGTACAATCTGCAGATGATGTCAAAAGAACTTGATCGATAGGTGAAAATCGAACGCACCATACGCTTCTTCTATGACCTCGAAATACTCCCAGTTGCTGTAAATTACTCGCATCCCACAGCTTAAAAATAGTTTCGTAAATATAAAAATAAATATATGGAGGGATGGAAATCTTTTGAAATATTTCGAAATGTTTTGAAATCTTTTACAGGGTTGCTACTAAAGTTCAGTGACATTGCCAGGTTTTCTAGGTTTACTTTAACAAAAATTCCAGGTCTTCTTTTTAAAAATCCATTCATGCAAATTTAAAGGGCTTTTCGACAATTATGGGAATCTAAACAATTCTCATTAATATTATTATAAAATTTTAAAACATTCTGGAGTTATAATCATATTATTTTTCTCAGCAAAAAAATCAATTCGTATCAATTTGCACGTATAAACTTCGCCGTAAAGTACTAAGATAATCATAAGACTCTGAAATGGGTGAGACTAAAAAAATTGTAGTAACTTTTAAAAAATCCCATAACTGAAACCTTTGTGAAATGTTTTAAATCTTTGTGAATTCATTGAAATCTTTGTGACATTTTTGGAAATCTTTGAAATCTTTTGGAAGCTTTGAAATCATTAAAATATTTATAAAACGGAACCTTTTAATTTTAATTATTCTGATTAGATTTTGTATCACTTTTTAAAATTATTTTGGTACGCCAAAAACACTACGTTACTTTATGTTTAGAACAAAATTTCAAATTTTTATCACTAGCCACTCTCTCAATCATCTGCTAGAATTAATTGCAATAGGGAATCATATCAGCCTATGCTGCCTATTCCTTTAATAAATAATATCTACTAATAATAAAATCTTGAAATCTGATATAATTGTAATTTTCTCGACTTTGAACGTCTCCCATTCCAAGCGGAAATTGCTCGAGTTTGAAAGCTTCTAATTTAAAATTCCGAGAGTCTTCAAATGTATAAGTTAAGTCTTAAGTTAAATCTTCAATTTTGAATGTTTAATTGGAATAATTTGCTAAATATATATTTGTTAAGGATACATTTAGGAAAAAGAGCGACGAAATTTTAAATAATTTGTGTATACCTTAGCCGTTTTATCCAGAGCACCAGTAGCAATAAATCTATCATTAGGAGAAACTGTTACACAGTTGATATCCGAGTCATGAGCTTTGACCGAATAAGTCGCATTAAGTGTCACAGCATCTGTAAAATTATATTAATATATTTAAAATGTTTTTTAAAGAATTTATTAACATTCAGTTAAAAAAATGCAACAAATAATTTTACCGGCTTGGACAAGTGTTTCAGGTACATCCCACAATTTGAGGCAAAAGTCCTTGCTCACAGAGGCGAAGAATTTTGTCAATGATTGCGAAAGTGCAACCGAAGCAACAGATTCTGTGTGTCTAACTCCAACTCCTATGCAAGAAACTTGAAGAGAATTTTTGTCCAAGAGCCACAACCTGACACTGTTATCCTGAAGTAATTTTCCACATTAGTATATTTTTTTAGTTTGAACGAAACTTATGAATATAAACAAAAAAAGTATAATTCTTACTTTTCCTGAAGAGGCAAAAAGATTTCGATTAGCTGGAGTGCTGCTCAGAGACATCACAAAATCAGTGTGACCTCCTAGCAGTTGGCAATTCATTGTTTCTAACTCATAGAATTTTATATCACAGCTGTTCGATGCAACTGCAAGATGGGTGTCTCCTTCCCCGACGTAAATAAGGTCCAGAATTTCAGCGCTGTAACCTACCAACTAAAAAAATACCAGTTTTAAAAACATCTAAATAAAATCGAAAATCATTTCTAGGCTCGGACTTACTTCAGAGATAAAAAAAGTGGCATAAATTTTAGAAAATATTAGCCCAATAGTGGTATGTATTTTTTTAAATAATAAAATTATACTATAAATCACGCAAGCCATGAATTGACAAGAAAGATTTTGAAAAAATCGTTAAACTGACATAAGTCGCATGAAATTTCGAGAATTCTTGTTGTTAAAGATTTTATTGTGTAAGTACTAAAATGATATAGAAGTGCTATTTTGATACTTTGTTAAAATTTGCTTAAATTTTGTATAAAATTTCTTATACCAGGGTTGCTACAGAATTTGTATTCACATATTCCAGGTCTTTTTAAAAGTAATTAAAAAATTCGAAACATTACGCTGACAGTTCCATTCCAGAAAAATTAAGAGACTTTCAGAGAAAGAGAAAAATATCGTTAAAGAATAATAATCGCATCAAATGAAACTAACTTAACTGTGATTTGAAATATTGCAGAGATCAAGAAAATCTTTGAAAATTAATTCCCACTTCACTAATTCCAATAATATAATTAACTTTCCTCCAAAAACGATAAATATAATTTCAAGGTGTTCTTAAAATCTAGGAATTTAGCTTCCAATGTTACGGACGCCCATATCTTAATTATCCTTCAACGAAAAGATTGATCTACGTCTAAAATATTTCTTTCTGAAATTTTAAACTCATCACATTGCATTACTTTCAAATAAGACAAAATTATAGTCCATATAAATTTTGAACTTCAGTTGCCTGAGGTAATTTTTTTTCCAAATTTAACTTCTTGTAAAGCCAAAAATTTCAAATTTTTGTTTCGGTTAATTTCAACTTCATTTTTGTTCAAACTTGAATCTTTTCTATAATAGAATCCTTATTTATTGGCAGGGTTTATAATTTGAACTATTTTCAAATCAGAAAAGTTTGGACATTTTTAGATTAATAAAACATGAATGATTTTATTTAGCATTGTTTATTCTTGACATCATTCACTTTCAGATATTGTTAAATTTGGAACTTATTTACTTTTAAATTGTTCCATAATTCTAAGCTTTTTCAATTTTGAACCCCTCCAATCTGATAGTTTATACTCTCGAATGTGATTACATTAAATTGCTGGATTTAAAACTCGTTCAAGTTAATATATAATTAATTATTTTAACGATATTCAATTTCAAATATATCGACAATTAATGGAAATTATATTTGAAACTGAACGATTAAAATATAAATTAGTTCACTTATCAATCATCGAATTTGGAATTATTCGATTTCAGCCGTTTTCGAGTTTAAAAATTGTAACCAATAAGTGTTACAAATTACAATGGTACAATTTTGACAGATTTTTCTTTAAAAAGTAAAAAAAAAAGAGTCGAAAACGTACAGTGCAAAACTTAGAAAATAAAGAATACTTGAATTAAAAATATTTGTAATTAATTGTTTTATATATTAATTAGCCTTTGAGCTTTTTTCCAGTAAATATTTCAGTACTTGTGATGGTAAACATGATATTTTAGCCAATCAGCGAAGATGTTCGAAAATATTTTTAAAGCGAACGCGAAGAAAAAGTGAGATTAGCGGCCGCTTACACGAAAATAGTGGCAATAATGGATGTTTTTTCAAAATAGTGGTAACATAGTGGCATCGCTCAAAAAAAGTATCCAAGCCCTGAAATTTTAATTTAAAACTTGAATTTAAAATAATTATTACCTGTTTTTTACATTGGAAGCTTTCAATTGAATGGATAATAATATTTTGATCAGCAGACACAAGAGCGACACTATTGCTAACTGCATTGTACAACAAGTTCGTTATGGAGAGACCTCCTGCTTCTTTTGCAGCTGGCACCAAAGAATTCTCCTGTGCATAAACTTCGCTACCAGATTTCATTTTCCATATTTTGATGATTCCTATATTAATAAAAAGACCATTAATAAACTGTACTCTAAGCCATATTTCTGATTCACTTATTAGAAACATTCAATATACATACCCTTTTCGCCTGCAGAGGCAGCGTATATTTCTGACTTTTTACGTTTTATAGAATCTGGCAGAGGGGCTTCGGATGGAATTATAAAAGCCCCCTCAACTCCTTCATAAACTGGCAAAACTCTTATCGAAGATCCTTGAGAAATGTCCCACAATATCAGAACCTTGTCCCGCCCGGAACTGAGAATTTGAAAAAGATTATTATTAATTAACAACATGTTTAAGAGTTTATGAAACTAGATTTCAGTCATTTATTCTTTATTACCTAAGCATGTGCACTCCGTCCTCGTGAAAGGACAGAGAAGTGACATTACTGAAGTGACCATTTAATAACAATCTTTGCTCCCCTTTTTGTATATTCCATCCGTGAATTTTTGTGCCGTCACCCGCAGCAAAAAGAAGTTGTTTTTTAGGATCCGGGTGGAATGCCAAGATGCTAAAAGAAAAATTAGTAAGACTCGAGAGGTGAAAGGAATATCGAATATCATAAAATTCTTATCATATTAATTACCTGACAACGCCTTGAACGCCTTTTAAATTATATGTACAGGCATGATGCTCTAAATTCCAGAGCCTAACACTGCTATCGCTTCCTCCGGAAGCCATGATTGGACCTCCACTGAAAAAAGCTATTTGCGCTACTGGTCCTTGGTGAATAGATTTCCACATCTTTTCCAGTTTCGAATCTGTTAAAATTCGGAAATGTTTCATAGTTAAGTAGCATATACAGTGATAAATGGCCAATTTCATATGAAATCGACAGTCAAGCCCTGGTAATGTCATTGTTTGGGGCTAACATATATTGTTTTCCGAAGCAAAATATGAGACACGTATTTTTTCACTAAATAATTATTTTCAGGAACTTAGGGCTACTTGAATATTTAGGTAAATTATGAAAAAATTAACGAAAATTTTTTTTACAAAGTCGCATCTTGGGAGCAAATTGACATAACTTAATTTTCTTAACGACAGCTTGTAGTGCAATATAAACTCTTTAAAATTCATTAAAGAAAATTAAAAACGTTTAAAAATTACGAAAATGGCGTACATTTTTTGAAAAACTAAACAATTAGTTTTCTCAAAAAGGTCACCTTTGATTTTTTTCTTGACTTTTTTTAGATTCATAGTACTATGACGGACATACCCTGTGAGTCTTGTCTTCGTCAAGCTATCTCTCATATAGAAATACTGATTTTTTATAATATAAAAATAATTTTTCAAGATATAATTTCTTTTTTAAACATTCATAGTTTTTTCTCAAAGAAACTGAAATTATATGGGATGATATAATTTTGGCGAAAAAGAAAAATACAGAAAATATAATTATTGAACTAAAAAATTTCAGAAATTTCAAATTAGCGAAAAAAATGAAACTACAGAAAATATTTAGTAACGTAATTGACATATTCGATATATTTTCGAAATGAGTAAATTCTCAAAATTTCTAATTAGCAAGATTTTAAATTCGCCAAAATTTGAAATTCACAATATATATATTCATAATTTTTCTATCGTTGTATGTAATTATCTTTTAGGTGTTTTTAAACATTCGGGATTTTTCTTTTTTGCGGCTCTCATCCCGACCATGAATTTCGGAAAATTATTATAAACTTGGTGAAATTCAGTTATAAGTTTCGTAAATTTAAGATAATTTTAGAAAAATGCAGTTACAAATTTCGTAATTTTCAGTTACAATTATGGAATTTTTTGATACATTGTATCTGAAAATCCCGAAATTCGTAAGAAAAAAGTTTTACGTTTCGAATAACGGAACTTTTATGTCGTTACATGTGAAAGATAATTAAGTAATTTGAGTAAATTTAAGAAAATTCCATTACAATTTCGTAATTTTATGAAAAATGTCTGAAAATTCAGTTACAAATTGTAAATTTAAGATGCCGTCACATAAAACTATTGAAAATATCGAACAATTTTCCGTTACTTTTGTAACTTATACATAGTAAATTTCAGAATATTTCTGACCGTGTCAGCTTATGGAATAAACAGTTACGGAATTTAGATTTTAAATAATAAATTTGATGAAATTATGATTTTTGCTGATCTGTTTTGATTAATTTCACTTCTTTACTAGTTTTGCCTTTTTTTTTTGTTTTCTTCAATGAATACACTGTTACTGTTGCTGAGTAAAGTAAGAAGTAAAGTGAATCAAAACAGAAGAGCGAAAATCATAAGTTCATCAATCTTTTAATTAAAACACCAAAAGACCTGATATTTTTTTAATGTTGTGAATGTATATTTTATAAATATATATGATTTTATCTTGGTTAAGATATGAACCCAAAACTGTTTAAAAAAAAGAATTGATATCTATTATGGAAAATTAATTTGATATCAATTATAAAAAACCGTTTTTCTATATGAAGGAATAGTTCAGCGAGGACAAAATTCACAGGATATCTCCCTCATATTACTACGAATCTAAAAAACAGTCAAGAAAAATATCAAAGGTGGCCTTTTTGAGAAAATTCACTTTTTTTAAATTTACGCCATTTTGATTTTTTAAATTTTCAAGTTTTTTATGAGAATTTGAAAGAGTGTAGATTGTACTACAAGCTGCCGCAAACAATTTAGTTGTGTCAATTTCTTTCCAAGGTACGACTTTTTAAAGAAATTTTTCGTTAATTTTGTCATAATTTACCTAAATATTCAAGTAGTCCTAAGTTCACGAAAACAATTATTTGGTGAAAAACAAA
>CAKNWW010133648.1:4219-16297 GCA_932074435.1 Andricus kollari | reverse complement strand
ATAATTAAATTATTTACAATACACTAAACAATTTATATAAACAGCTGGCAATATTATAATATATTAATATTGAATATTTTTTAGTTGTTTACCCCAGGTCCCCAGCCTACAAACTTAAGTCCAGACACTCAATATCTTTTTTATTCCAAGGTACACCCGAGAGTATAAATTCGTCCCTTTTTGGCGGACTGAAACAGACAATTACTTCTTTAACATTATTTAAAACACTCTACGTAATTTTTATTCCAAGGTGTATCTCCTGTACCTGCAATAAATCCATTACTTCAATATTTATACATCATACATACTAAACCAATGCTTTCTCATTTACTAGCCTTGGTGTAATTAGAACAGAATTGAAGTAAAGAATCTGACTTACTTTTTTACTTGAATTCTAAAAATTACTTCTATTCATGTACAGACTCAACTTAAACCTCCAAAAATTATACATATTTCTAATTTCTGTTTTGAATTTCATGCAATCGAACATTAGCGCCGCCATCGTTGTATTTCGGAACTATTTTCCATTTCACGTAGGTTTAGTATGGGAAGCTTCACTCACGTTAATTACCGTAGGTATAGCATCAGCCTAAAAAGTATCGTGCATGTCTCGTGGTAGGCCCTTTTCTTGACTCGTGCAGTGTTTTTAGACTCGTCTTCGGTTCGGGCACCTTCGGTGCCCTCACCTACGACTCGTCCTAAAAACACTGCACTTGTCACGAAAAGGCCGTCGCCTACCACTTGTAATGCAACATACTATTATATTATTTGGAATCCCGTGAAATATTTACAGAAATCCCATGAATTTCCTTTAAAGCCATTAAAATTTCGGGAAAAATTTTAATCCTATGAAATAATTTGAAGTCCCATAAAATCACGTCAAAGTTGTTTAACTCTATGCGATTCCTTGAAAACATTTCAATTCCTGTGAAACATTCAAAATCATATGAATATGTTGAAATAATTTGAGAACCTTTAATATTCTTTGAAATCCTTGGAAGCCCCTAAAAATGCCTGTAATATGTAATACATATTGCCATCTATTTCTCGAAAAAAAATATTCAAAATTGGTGTTTTTTAGAAAATCAGAATATGAAAAAAAACAAAACATTTTTTATCAAACTGTGAATTACGTGTTCCTTTATATTTACCACAGAATGATACACGCAACTCCCTATATAACCCCCTCCGGTTTACGATATTTCTAGAACTGATTTCTAGAACTGAAAACCGCAGTTTTGTTATGAGAGAAGCCACGGCATTGCCTATTTACACTTAGATTCCCCCGATTTAGGATCAAGGCCAAGGTGAGCCATGCCCGAAACCGGTCATATATCGGGAGTTGAGTGTATTTCCAAATATAAAATCATTCTGACATCCTAAGCAGGATCTCTCTGCATGATTTGAAATGGTCTTAAGTCATTTGAAGCCCCTTAAAATATTTAAAAGATTTCGAAATCCCAAAAAATGACCTGAGGTTTCCTTGAATTCGCTTAAAATTCTTTTAAATCCCTTGAAATCTTTAGGAACTATTTGACAAACTTGAAATGTTGTAAAATCTTTAAATTCCTATGAAAACCCATGAAATGCCTGTGAATTCCTTTTACAAACTTCTTTTAAATACCTTGAAATCTCTTAAAATACTTTAAAATCTCCTAGAATTCTTTAAAATTCCTTGATATATTTTGAAATCTCACGAGACTTTTTGAATAATTTAAAATCTTTAAATTCTTCAAATTTTGTGAAAGGTCAAAAATCCAGTGGTACAGGAAGTAGCGGTTGACCATTTACAATTGGGTATTGACGTTAGTAGAGATCGATAGGAGCATTGAACTTAAGATTTAGTTAGTAGCTTTGAAACTTTATATTAATAGAGGTGCAAGCTGGCGAGCTGTCGTTTTGTGGTAAGTGTTTGATAATCTCAAAAATGCATTTTTACTACGAAAATTATATTTTAGCAGAATAAAAAAATTTAAGATTCATTACAATAATATGCTTTATGTGATTTCGATGGAATATCTCTCTTCATAGCGCATTTTGCGTTTATTAAAGCCCAATACTGTAAAATGGGACTAAGCGATTCGTATGGGTTAAACTGGCTCACCCGATAATAATTAATTATTTATTTGAATAACAAATTTTAAGATTAGCAATTGTTTTCTGTTTCAAAAATTTTACAATTTATTTCAAATCTTGTTTGTTGCAGTTTCGTTAGTTATAAGCAATAAAAAGTGCATTTGTATAAGATTCTCAGTTTAGCTGAATAATTTTTGTAAGAATTTTCGTTTTTGTGGAGGAAAGTGGCTCACAGTATTTTTTATAAATCAAACGAAAAATGGTGTCCCTGGAAAATCACTCCATTTAAGAGGTCAAAAATACCGTTCATAACGTTGTAAAGGTAGAAAATCTATCAAATTATAAGCGGTATTGTAATACGTCTTGCTTACTCATAAGTAAGGTTAAAAATAATTCTGGTAATGTTCCAAGTGATAATAATTAGATTATTTAACATTGCATTTTTTTTACTTTTTTATGAGTGAGCGACTTAGTCCTACATTGTATAGAGTAAAGTCACTTACACTTCAAGGGATGATAAGTAGCTGTTTATTACTGAAATGTATGTTTGTGCTTTATAGTCTCAAGATATTCGCAATTAATTATTTCCCTATAAATATAACAATTTACATGTAAAATTTTTGAAAATTTTTGTTGTTGTTGGAAAAGCTCAAGAGAGACAACAGTTATTCAAGCATTTCTTCGCTCCGACGAATATTTATTGCATATAACCAAACAATGTGCAAAATAAGTAGAAAAAAATATGGTTGTCAATAACCTAAAAACTATTTTATGAATTAAAAAAAAAAATCAAACTAATTTGAAAGTACCAACTGAAATAAACTTTTTTATAATCAACATTATTACCTTAAAGTTAATAATTTTAAAGAAAGCAGAGCTTTTGTTAAAATTCATTTTATTGCGTTGCAACAAATAGTCATTTTTCATATAGCTAATCAGTTTTGGAGAAAAAATTTCTGTAAGAAACTATAGTCACCTACGTGATATAAATACATGGGTAGGTTGAGAGATCCTATAGGGAGAGTTGGGACACGTCAACCCCCACCACTGGACTAGGTTAAACCGCATTACGAATTAAAAAAAAAAATTTGAACATATGCTTGAAAACGCATGAGTAAAACCCAACGACAACTGAAAGTTGTTGTTTGCTGTCAATCGTGAACCGGTCAAACACATTTTCTCTGAAATTAAATTATATAAATACTCTAACCTTAAAATTCAATTTTTCCATTCTACTCATCAAATATTTATAAAGTTGCATACTTTTTCGCTCTATAATGATACTTCTTTTTTTGATAGATGTATTATAGACCTAAAAGATGTTTAGTTTTAATATTTATTGAGTAAAATGTACAAATTGAATAGACCATTTTACCTATCGGAAAGTTTACTGCGCATGTGCAATGTAATTTCTGTTGTACCCAGTCTTTGCGATAATTTTTGCTCGTTTGAACACAGTGAAAACAATTTTCTTTAATTTTTAAATAATTGTGACAAGTTATCGAAACAAAATTTCAAAGTGTAAATGAATTTCAATGAAAATATAAGTAAGGGAGCGTGTATGCGTTGTATGTACGACTTATGTAAAAGCGATAGTCGTACCAAAGTATACAAGGAACATAACCTCTTCTACTTCATACGTTTCCCGAAACCTTGTTTACAATACAGAAGTGGCCGTATTAGATAAGAAGAATTCAAGAAACATTTTGCAGAATGTAATAATAATTGCTTGAAATGTAAAACCTCTCAATTTCACTCCTTTGAACTTAACCATTATCCTTAATTAATTTGTGTGGATCGACGTCCCTTCCTTTTTCTATGCATTCCTTTACTTTGCAATTATATTGTTGAATATATATTAAATTATATTATGACAACTTATAATAATAAATTACAGTAACAATAATAATGTTACATGCAAGCAAGAAGTGTGAATTTCTGTTTTTATTACGATTTCAATGTATTATGAACTTTATTAACTTGCAATATTTTTGCATATAGCCAATTTTCTACTTAAATTTAATTTACATTTTTGATTGAAATTCAAACATGTAAGAATATGCTTCCAAATTATACATTTCTTTTGTAACAGATTTAGCATTTTCCGAAAATTTCGGCCTTGAAACAACAAACTATACAATAACTATTTTTTATCATTTTCTTTCCAAAACACCACCAATTTTATTTCTTAAAAATTACAATACTTAAATCCTGTCTTTTACCTTCAATATTTATTGCAATCACAATAATAGAATTAAAATTTAATAATATGAGAAACTTAATCTACTAAAAACTTGTTTACAAGTTCAACGTGGATGCACATGGCAGCCGCACATGCGCAAATAAACTTCCGATAGTTAGGTAAAACGGTCTATTTTAGAATTTGAATCCAACATCCTTAGCATTTAAAAATTTCTCGATCACAGTAACATCTTTTTTATTTAAACAGAAATGTTGCAGAATGCCGTAAGTTGCATTTTCAATACTTCAAAACAGTTATACAACAATTTATTATTAAATATTTGTTTTGAAAAAAAAAAAATATATTGAAATTAAAAGTGCGCGCTAAGAAGGACTTTCGTATTGCGGTTGGCCCTACCAATCAGAAACGACACCTACGTGTCCTAACTCTCCCTTGAGGATCTCTAGAATAGGTTCAAATTTTAAGTGTCTCTATCTTTCTGTGTGTTACATATGGAAATGGAGTCGGTGTCTTGGCTATAGTACGAAAGAGGGTAAGATATAGAGTTATATACTTGAATCCTCAATAAATAATTTAAATTCTATCTTGCACTTTATTGTAAAACCCGAAAAAACAAGCCGCTTAGCCACATTTTACGGCACTTGTAGTATTTTATTTTTCATGAAAACGTTACGTTAATTCATTACGATACCATCCCGAAGACAGTTTTTACTGTGGTTTAGTCATTATATAAAAAACGATTTTCTGGTTCAAGAAGTACCAATAATACTTTTGATATGTTTATTGGAATTCACCTTAAACACTACTTTAAAACACATAACTCGATCAAAGCGGTGCTACAGAATCACTCACCAACTTCTTCCTGCTGATAGTTTTTGATAACTTCAGCCAGCTCCATATTTCCTGCGATAACAGCAACTTGGTAAGGCGTCTGATTGGCGTAATTGAGGCTATCTTTTTGAGCGCCCCGAAAAAGAAGCTGACGAATGCAAGAGGAATCCGTATTGTTAACGGCACAAACATGAAGAGGCGTATTGCCGGATGCATTTCGAGCATTCATATCTGCTCCGTAAAAAAGCAAATGGTCTAGGTGTTGCACCAGGTTATTCCGACAGGCCTGAAAAAATAAAGTTTTATGAAACATTACAAACATTATTTTTAATCCGCCAGCTTAAAATTATTATAATTAAACTCTAAGGTATTTAGAAAAAATTTGGGGTTCAAAAATATTAAGGGAAACGTTTGTCACCAAAGTTTTATGTTTACAAAAAGTTGATAGTTTGGTTTACCAAATATGTATGCAGATTCCACACAAGATAAACATTTACTTAAATCATTTTTTGTAAACGTCAGCTATTTTTATTTATTTTATAAAGAATATATAGAATACCTACCAACAATTTTCATAACAAAATGTAGTTTGGAAAATAATTGCATTTTTTTTGTGATACATGAGATAGTTTCATAATCAAGATTTGCGGTAGACAATCGCCGCCAACTACAAAAACTTTTTTTTTTTAATCCATGCATTGAGTAATCATGGATAAAGGACTTCTTTTGGATTTTCGGTACAATTTGTAACCGATTTTAACTACACTTCACAGCTGACTGACCAACCGATTGGGAGCAAATTATGATTTGATACATTTTGTGTTAAAAATTATAATTCAGAAATGACAAAAGACGTAAGATTTTTTTAATTGATAAAGATATCGAAATTTCCTTGAATACGTAAGGAGAATATATTGTTAAAATTTGGTGCCGATCGGTTGGATAGATTTGGCCATGGGCACAGGTGAAAAATTTTACTTTTTTTACATTCAACGATAAGGCATAATTTATCTGTGGACTACTTTCGGCCATAATATAGTTAGGGTAATGTTTTTATTGTTTATTTATGAATCATTTTATTTACTTTTTTAAATTACGAAATTGCAAGGAAGTGAGGATATTTAACAATGATGTAATGTAGGTTTACGTCAAATTGTATGGGATTTGGTAGATTTCATGCTTGAGGGGTGATTCTCATATATATAAAAATGACCATTGTTAATTAAATTTGAAGTTATGTTTGATTTTGCAAACCCATTATGAAAAAGACATAAAGAGGGATTTCATTTTGCTGGTTTGCAAGTTATTGCTAGTAGAATTAGGCAGGGTGGCCGAAAACTTCATTTTCAAAATTCCCTGATTTCTCCTTCCCCCATTTTTCATTTTCTCTGACCATTAATATTCAAATACCCGCATTTTATTTCTGTAACACTTTTAACGACGATTATTTTATAAACGGAATAAAACAATATTTCAGATACAAATCCAAAATTTTCAAATTTATTCATTTATTTTAAACAAAAAAAAAAGACTTTTCTACCATAAAATATAACTTTGTAACAAAATACTTGAATTTTCAACAAAATAATTCAATTTTCAATAAATTAGTTGAATTTTTAACCTAAAAAGATGAATTATCAATAAAAAAGTGTAATAGTTGATATTTCAATAAGAACAAATGTAACTTCATACAAAAATGAATTTCAGAAATGAAAGAAAAAATGTTCATCTAATTTGTTGAACCTTCGAACCAAAATACGAATGTTCTGTACAAAAATTGAATTTTCAGCAAAAAAATTTATTTTCAACGAAACTGCTGCATTTTTACCCAAAAAGGATGACTTTTTAACAAAATTCGTGAAATTTCAAACAAATAATAAAATTTATAACTAAACAGATAATCTTCAGTAGGGTTACGCCAAACGAGGGGTTAATTACTTACCCCTGCAATTTTGTGCAACCTCATGAAATCCCGTGCAAAACTTTGCAATCCCATGCAATCTCCCCTTACAAAAGAATATTTGAGGAAATTCAGTATATGCCTATAATAAATTTCTTATCATTTTTTAGCGATTCTAGAACGATCAGGATAGAAAATCGTTATAAGAAAATCAGCATAGAAATAAAGAATGTGTAAATATTGAAAGAGTGGATGAAAAAAATAGAGAAAATACAAACAAATGATTTATTTATTCAACGTGTGACTTCGAAAAATGATACAGAATTTCAAGGAATTCCAGAGTATTTTCATGGGTTTGAAGCGATTTTGTCAAATTTCATAAAAATTTTACGGCATGTTAAAGATTTTCAAATACAGTAAACTTCCGTTTATTTTAAGATCCTTGAAACGTACCCGACCAATTATTTTAAAGCTTGAGGGGCCCCCACCTCTACCGCGATTCGGCAGTTTATTTTTATCAACGACGTTCATTGGCTGCCCCGATCTTGTATCGAGGGCCGCCTGTACGCAACTTTTTCAACCGAAAAACGCGGGTCGTCTGCAAATCAATAAACACTATCAATAATAATGCTTCTCGGTACATGCGCAGTTGAAAAAGTGGCGCTCCGTTAGCGATGACTGATTTGCACGTCAGCCGTCATGCCGGTTAATCTGTCAGTTTTTTATCAAGTGTTAAAGTATTGCTAGAGCCGCAAAACATGGAGAACGAGAAAAAAGGAAAGGTAAAATCTTTAACTATAAATAAGATAATACATGCTTTGCCGGATGAAAGTAACCGTGTCGGGGGTTGCCTGCAAACCTTGTTACGAACTCGGTGGAATCGAAACGTAAATAGTCAAGGCTGTCTGAACTGGTCTACACAAAAAAAAATACTTTTCAACCATAAAAGATGACGTTTTAAGAAAATTTTGAAAGTTTTAACAAAATAATGGAATTTCCAACCTTAAAAGATGAATTCTCAATAATAAATTGTAATTCAGGGTTGCAGTGAATAACTAGATAACCAACAAAATCGGAATTTTTCAGGCGAGCGAAATAAGATTCTCTAAATTTGAAATCACCGTTTAAAGATAAAACAAAAGTTTACTCCCGAGCTGAAGTGTTTTTTAATTGAGGATAAAAAAGTATGATTAAAAAATATCATCCTTTTCAGAGAAATAGAATGTGGAAGTTTATAAGCGCAAAGTGACAAGAACTTAAAATTGGAACAGGTTTGGTTGCGAATCACGGTAAAAAGTGCATTTATCAGTTGACAAAAAAAAATAAAATATTTCTTCCGAGATATTAGGCTGGTGAATTGGGAGAAAATGAGGTTGATTAGAAAAAGTTAGAAGAAGTTAACCAATTCTGAGTAAATCATTCAAAAAATTGGAGGTTCAAATTTCATGGTTTTTAACAATCATCTTTAGATTCCGACTGAAGATTTATTTTACAATATAAAAAAATAATAAAAAAATACTCCCGAGATATGGAGAGGCTGAATAAGAATAAATAAGTTCTCTTCTAAAAAAATTATACTGTTCCGGGAAAATGGAGATTTAGTATGACGGTATCGCACTGTGACAGACGATTTATCGTTCGAACTTCTATAAAAAGAAGAAAGTCATATGTTTTTTTGTTGTTAAATAAACGATAATAATTTTAAGAAATAAGTTTTCTGATCGTAAGGCAAAAAGTTAACTGAAAAAACCTGATAAAAGTGGCTTTTTGTAGAAAATGAAGATTTGAAATTTTAGGTTGGAATATTATTTTATTGCACTTAAAAACTTTAGTGATGAAGTTGGTCAGAAAAAAATTAAAAAAAAAGAAAATATTAACAAGAGTGAGTTATATCGTTTTGAATTACCAATCTTTGTATTACTATATTAAAAATGAGCTTCTGAACAAATCCTTTTACCACAACATGTATTTGATTTTTTAAGAATTTTGTTATGCAAAAAGCCCATTTTCGGAAAAAATGTTGGTTATCTAATTCTGTACTGCGACCCTTCAATTGTTGATATTTCAACCAAAAAAGATGTAATTTCGTTTTCAAAATAAAACTGAAATCAAAAAGACGCATTTTCAACAAATATTTTCAAGTCGAAAACCTTGAAGCCAAAAGAAGAATTTTCAACCTTGAAGCCAAAAGAAGAATTTTCTGTACAAAAATTTAATTTGCTACCAAAAAATAGGAATTTTCAGTAAAGAATTAAAGTTTCAACAAAATAGTCGAATTTTCAAACAAAGAGAAAACCCTGAAAACAATTTTTTTTACAAAGTAGTTCAACTTTTACCCGCGCAGTTGAATTTTCATTTAAAAAAGAGCTGTTTTCAACAAAATAGTTAAACTCTTAACTAAAGAGATGAATTTTTCAACTAAAAATATGAATCTGCAAAAAAAAAAGGTGATTTCTTAACAAAGTGGTTTAAACAAAATAGTTGAATCCTCAAGAAAAAAATAGTTTTCATCCAAACAGTTGCATTTGGTACTTCTATTAAAATTTCTATTAAATATTATAAATTATAAATTTTCTATTAAAATTTCTATTAAAACAGATGATTTTCTAAATCAAAAAGACAAGTTTCCAGCAAGAAAAACTTGAATTTTCATCTAAAAAAGATTTCAGTTGGACTTTGTAACATCAAAATATGAGTTCTAAGTAAAAAGTAAATTATTTGGCGCAAACGCATGTCAGGGTACCGTCAGATACCTGACGGCCTGGCGAACCTTTTCTATTGTTTCGCTCTCTGCCACGAACCAAGTCTAGCTGAAGCTCGACGAGGCGTTGTGGTGCTCAACCCGAGGCTACTGTGTACGTTGCCATCGTACCTTTAAAACTAAATTCCGAATTAATTTAGCCACCGCAAACACGGTAACCTTAACGCGTTACAATTTTTGGCTAATTGTAATACAAATTAACGCAAGTTACTGCACTTTATTTAAATAAATTTGTTTATGGTATTTATACTACATTATATGTCATGATAACCAATCAGGAGACATATTTTGATTATAGAACAAGGATACATGTATTATGGTAAAAAATTCTGTAAAATATGTTCCAATATTATATAATAAACAAACAAAATTATTATGAACAAATTATTTGTTGAACGAATGTTTTCTATGATTTTTCATAATTTTACAAGATATTGCAATATTGCAATATTGCAAGAAATTGGGATAAAAACAATATGATGATGATTATTTAATAGAATATATTTGGAGGAGTATGCATGTTTTAGTTGAAGAACTTTGTATAGAAATTGGTTAAGTACTTGTTTATTTTTACCCACATTAAATGCATGTCAGGGGAATTTTGCATGATTTTTAAATTCTAAAGGCACCATTGCAAAGTACCCAGTAGCCCCCGGTTGAGCACCAACAACGCCTCGTCGAGCTTCGAGCTAGACTGGGTTCGAGGCGGAGCGCAAAACAATAGAAAAGGTTCGTCAGGCCGTCAGGTATCCGATGGTACCCTGACATGCGTTTAGGCCAATTATTCTATTAATGTTTCAATAAAATTTATTACTGATGGCATATTGCAATTATACGGATCATTCTAGATAAAACTCAAAAGGAAAACAGGAAGAGAAAATACGTCAAACTATCTATAAAAGAGAAGTGTCGTTGGATACAAGACGTTGAAGAGGATATGCTCAAAGTTAAAGCTGCAAAAAATACAATGTAAATGAACCAGCAATAACTAACATACTTAAAAAAAAGACAAGTACTTGAATGCCGAAAGATGTTTGAGAAAAAGAAGAAGACTAGACAAAGGGCAACATATTGTAATGGAATTCGCACTCGTTGAGTGGATAAAACAGAAATGGAGCCAGGGTATTGCGATAAATCGACCGTTGATCCGAGAGAAGGCTTTAATGATGAACGAAGAACTTATGAAAATGCAGAAAGAGGTGGACGAAAAAAAAATCTCTGATATGGAAAATAAGGAAGAGAATGATCAAAGCTCTAAATTGAATATGCATATGAAAAACTTCAAGGCCCGACATGGGATATGCGAGAAATAAGAGTGGCTGGAGAAAAATTATCGGCAGACACTGAATCAGCTGACAACGCCCGGTCCGAAATAGGGTTGTTTCCAAAGTCAGATATCACTTTTCCAATGAATGTATCTTATAGTTTATAAAATTCTAATTTTAAAAGCGGCCATAAAATATTTTTTACGTATTGTTTACTAATTTTAATTTAATATTGAAATATGAATTTTCTATCACGATGTCGATTGGAGGACCCCTCTGACGTCAAAGGGGTCGGATTTTCCACCAATCACAGCTTATGTGTCAGAGATTCTCAAATATTTTTATCTCTGCCGATGTTTTGTTTTTGTTATCTGCACGTCGAAAATAGAAGTCTCAAAATATTCTTTAAACAAATTTCAAAGGAGGGTTTCGTAAAAGCTAATAGCAGAAATTTCCCGAAAATAGAGATATTTATGGTGATTGTGATTTCGTAAGTGCAGAAATACGAGGAGTGAAAATTAAACGGTTAGGTGACATAACCTCTTTCTTATAAGTTTCGTTAGTTTCCATCAAAGCCACATCGTCACATTGATAATTATGAAAACCTCTGAGTCATGTGACACCCACGTGACACCAACTTGAATAAGTTCTTTCCCGCCTTCAATTTTTAATAATTTTTTTCTGTTGAGCAACTCAATAGAAAAAAAATTTAGAGCGCACATTGAGTTTAGATTAAAATTAGGTATTAAAAAATTATTTTATCTAAAATTGTGAAACAACCCTCTTAAGGCAGTATCTTGTCGACAATGGATACTCCTTCGACAACGTGTCTAACGCGGACGAGACTGGACTTCTACACAAATCAGTGCCAGCCAAAACTCTTGCATTTGCGGAGGAAAAATGCGCGTCACCAGCGCTACCGGATCACACAAAATTCCGCTTCTCATGATAGGAAAATCTGCCAAACCGAGATGTTTTCGAACCACAAAGTAAAGGTAATCAGCATTACCTTTTGAACTGACAGTAATGAAAAGTGTACGCT
>CAKNWW010133613.1:901-11232 GCA_932074435.1 Andricus kollari | reverse complement strand
AAAAAATTCCCGAATTTCAACAATTAATTTTTTTTATGAATATTATTTATTTTTACTAAAAATACCATAACCAAATATTTTTATGAGAAATAAATTATTTTTAATGTTTCAAGTTTCTAAAATTATTTTAAATTCAAACAATAATTTTAGAAACTTTGAACATTAAAAATAATTTATTTCTCATAAAAATATTTTGGTTATTGTATTTTTAGTAAAAATAAATAATATTTATAACAAAAATTAATTGTTTAAATTCGGGAATTTTAAGTTCGGATATTTTATAATTTGGCAATTATTCTGTCGGGAATTTTCAAATGCAGTAATATTATAAACTGTCGGGAGTTTCCCAATTGGGGAATTTTATTTTTCGGAATTTTTCAGTTGTCCCCATCTCTCACCTTTTATAAAGATACAATACCAACAGTGAAGAGAGTATTTAAAATGATTTAATGTTGAAAGTTTACAGTTTTTAATTGTATAATTTATTATTCTATAATTTTATTTTTAATTAAAATCCCTGATAGCCAATTTTCAATCTGGTGAATTTTGACAGTCCTAAACCTAAAGCTGTTAGCTTTAAGGGATTCATTTTAAACTAAATTTTGTTAAGGTCTTTAAAGTCCTTAACTTAAAATTACATATAATATATTGAATGTCTCTAATTTCTTATTTTACAATTCTAACAGGGTTGCTACAGGTCATGGAATTCTAGAAAGGCAGGGAATTTAAAACTGGTCAGGGAAAACCTGACCATATAAAACACCGTGGGATTTGTTCTGAACCACGCTCTCAAAATTTTACTAAGATTATAGAAACTTAGAGAATAAACATACATATAATTTCTGTTAATTAAATAAACGTGGAAACTTAATGAAATTAGATTTAGGAAAGAAAACGTGCCAATAAGAAGTACGTCTTACAAACGTATACTTTTTTTATTTTATAACTTTTTTGTTAAAGAATTCATCTTGCAGTTAAAAATTGTATTATTTTTCGGAAATTTCAACTGTTTTGTTGAAAAGTCGTCTTTTTGGGTTAAAAATTCCATTATTTAGGTAAAAAATTCAAGAATTGGATTTAAAATTAACTTTTTCGTTGTTAAATCTTTCGGTTTCAAAATTAAACTATTTTGTAGAAAACTTGTCAATTTGATATAAAAATTCCTCTGTTATCATATAAATTCAATCTTTTTGGTTACAAATGCATCTGTTTGATTGAAAATTAATCTCTTTTGGTTGATGATTCAACTGTTTTGTAGAAAATTTGTCTTATTGGCTTGAATATTTAACATTTTGGATATTTGTTTTCTTTAATGACTGAAAATTCAACTCTTTTATTTGAAAGTTCTCTTTTTGTTTCAAAAATTAATCTGTTTCGTTTGAGTATTCAACTAGTCTATTAAAAATTCTTACTGTTTTGCCTAAATTCAACGATTTTTTATAAAAAATATAGTATATTTTTGGTGGACATATTAACTATTATACTTTACGTTAAAAATTCATTTTTTGGCTCAAGATTCATCTCTGGTGGAAAATCGAACTATTTTGTCGACTTTTTTTTTTGGTTTTGCAAATTCATTGTATGTATTAGTTGGATTATTTTAGTTCATCTCTTTGTTTGAAAATTTGACAATTCTGGTCAAAATTCTTTCTTTTTTTTGAAAATTTATGTTTTCACAGCAAATTTAACTTTTCCATTTTTAGTGGAAATTTATAATTTTTAATTGAAAAATCAACTATTTGTTAAAAATTCTTGTGTTTTGTTGAAAATTCGACTTATTGGTAGAAAATTGATCGTCTTGGTTGAGAATTCAACTATACTTTGTTGAGAATTTCACAATTTTGTTGGAAATTAGTTTTTTTGGTTTTGCTTAGATTTTTTTTTAAACTGAAAATGTATATTTTCCATTTTTGGTTGATAATTGATCTTTCGTAGCTGAAAATTCGTCTTTTTTGGTAGAAAACTAATTTTCTTGGTTTGAAATTTCCTCATTTTTGGTTAAAAATGCGCAACCGTTTGGTTGAAAATTCGTATTTTCAGGTTGAAAAATCAACTATTTCAGGGAAAATTTTCCTTCGGGCTTAAAATTTCAAAAATTTGGATGAACTTTTTTTTGTTTTTTGACGGAAAAATCTTTATTCGTGGAAACTTCGTCTGTTTAGTTGGAAAATTCATCATTTTAGTTGAAAGTTCATCTTTTTGGTTAAAAATTGGACTAATCTTGTCAAAAATTTTATTTCAAGATTCATCTCTGGTGGAAAATCGAACTGTTTTGTTTAAAACTTTTGTTGTTGTTGCAAATTAATTGTTTTAACTGAAATTTTAATTATTCCATTTTTGGTTCAACATTTATTTTTGAGTTGAATTTCTCTTTTTTAGTTGAAAACTCAACTGCTTGGTTTAACCTTAATGTATTTTGTTGAAAATTCGTTTTTTGTTGGTAGAAAATTATTCTTCTTAGTTGAAAATTATTCTATTTGGTAGAAAATTTAACTATTTTGTTGAACATTAGTCCTTTTTTGATAAAAAATTAATCTTCATGGTTGAAAATTCATCTTTTTAGTTAAAAATTAATTAATTCTGTTGAAAGTGCAGTATCTCCAAGTTTTAATATTTGTGGATTTATAACAGTTAGAGAAAATGAAAAATTGGTCAGAGAAAGTCAGGGCATTTCGAAATTGGAATTTTGTAGCAACCCTGTTGAAAATAATCATAAAATAATAATAAATTTTACAAATAATTTGTATTTGAAATAATAAGCCTACTTTGATTCAAAGATGAAATTATTATTTATTAATTAAGTTTGATTACATCTTAAATTCATTTCTAGTTAAGCGTCTCCGCAAAATTGCCAAATGGTAGTGAATATAGTTTGGAAATAGATTTGGCCCATCACATTGTGCCTGATCAAAGTTCTCATAAAGTGCTTGCATCTAAAATAGAAGTTAAACTTAAAAAACGAGACGGACACAGATGGCTTGAATTAGAAGGAAACGCTCTTGCACAAAATCCTGTACAGCGTATTCCTGATGGTAATTTCTTTTTAATCAGAAAATTCTTCTATAGAACCTTATAGTTAAAAAATTATATTAATTTTAAAATAATACGAAATTGGCCAATTTCACAGCCATCCTGCAAGCTGGAAATCAGCCTCCAAAGTATCCAAGTTCTAGTAAAAAGGCTCGAGATTGGGATAAAGTGGAAAAGGAAATCGAAAAACAGGAAGCAGAGGAAAAACCAGAGAGTGAGGCAGCTCTCAACGAACTTTTCCAGAAGATTTACGGTAGTGGCTCAGATGAAGTGAGACGAGCAATGAACAAATCCTTCGTAAGTTTTATACATTTTTCTTCAGTTTAGTTTGATTTAATTATAGTAATTTTCTCTCAAGATTTTATTCAACGATATATTTTGATTTTCTTAACAGCAAGAATCTGGTGGAACCGTTTTGAGCACAAACTGGAATGAAGTAGGACAAGGACAAGTAGATAAAAAACCACCCGAGGGAATGGAATGGAAAACTTGGGACTCTTAAACCCCTTATACCGTCGTCTTAGTTCTTCACTTATTTTTAATACGTTTTTAGTTAAGGGTTTGTACCGGTGATTTAAATATTTGTGTTACCAGTCATTAATCTAACTTAATTTATAATTCTACAATCAGTTGTGTAGCAATTCATGTTATTTTAAATATCATCGTCATAATTTACCATGTTATTAGACGCGGTATACTAGTTGCTGAAAGAACTAATTTTTAAGAGTATAAAGAGATTATTAGCTTTTGATTCGATGCAGAGATTGTGACAGCGCTACTTTTATATAACATTCATCTGCTGTAAATCACAAGAAAATAAAAATAAATAATGTTTTGTAAAATAATGATATTTCGAAAGTACTATTCTAAATCAGGACCATACATATTGTTACGGTCCGACTTTTATATTACAGATTTGATAGATTTCTCCTTCGTTCCAATTTTGTCTTATTTTGTTGAAAATTCAACTATTTTACAGAAAATGCGGCTTTTGGCTTGAAAGTTGAACAATTTAGAATAATTTTGTTTTCTTTGTTTACTGAAAAATCATTATTTATTGAAAATTCGTCTTTTTTATTGAAAAATCCAACTACTTTGTTAAAGACTCATCATTTTAATTGAAAATACATCTGGTTAAAAATTGAACTATTGTGTTGACATTTTTTTTAGATCTCAAGAAAAAGAATGTTAACTATTCCATTTTTAGTTGAAAATTGATCTTTTATAGTTGAAAATTCAAGTATTTGGCTAAAAATGCAACTCTGGTTGAAAATTATGTTATTCTTTTATTTTCCTGAATTCAACTGTTTCGTTGTAAGTTAACTTTATATTTCTACATTCAAATGTTTTGTAGGAAATTCGTCTTTTTGGCTTGAAAATTTAACAATTTGCATGAAAATCAAACTATTTGGTTGAAAATTAACTTTTTTTGTTGTAAATTTATGTTTTTGGTTAACAATTCCACTACTTAGTTAAAAATTAAAATAGTTGGTGAAAAATTTAACTATTTGGTAGAAAATTAAAATTTTGGTTGAAAAAATCATATTTTTGTGGAAAATTCATCTATTCCGTACATCAGTATTTTTTGTTGAATTTAACTGTTTGGAAATGCTTTTTTTGTTTAAAATTAATTTTTTAAGCCAAAAATTTTGCGATTCCATTTTTAGTTGAAAATTCATCTTTTTTGATTGAAAGTTACCTTTCTTGTTGAAAATTCATCTTTTTCGTTTTAAAAGTCAACTTTTTTAAAAACGTTCGACCTTTTGGCTTGAAAACTTTATTATTTTGTTGAAAATTCGTCATTTTGTGTAAAAAATCAATCTTTGTTAAAAATTCATCTATTTGTTTGAGGATTCGTCTTTTTTTGGTAGAAAACTAATCTTCATGGTTGATAATTCGCTTTTTGGTTAAGAATTCATCTTTGTAGGTTGAAAATTGAAATATTTATTTAAAATTTAAACTATTTTGTTGAAAATTCAACTTTTCATGTTGGAAATGCAACTATTTTTGGTTAATAATTCAACAATTTTGTTGAAAATTTAATTTTTTTATTGGAAATTCAAGTATGTACTTTGTCAAAAAGTCATCGCTTTTTATCGAAAATTGAATTATTTTGTTGAACATTCGTCTGATTGAATACAAAATTCGTCATTTTGGATTGAATATTAATGGTGAGGGAAAAATCAGAAAATTTTGAAATTGAAGTTTTTCAGTCACCCTGGAAAGCGAGACAGGAAAAAATTCCGATAATCTAGCTTTCTCTATTCTACTTATCGAAATAGAACTTATAAATCAAAGTCAAGTTAAAGAAGTCAAAATTCGATTAATATTTTATTATAACAATGTATTTAACAAAGGTAAACAATTATTTGCGCAAATCCTACTATAATACAATACTTTACATTGTTCCTTCTACTTAGCAAGTAATAGGGATACATAAAATTACCGAAGCATACCAAATTCTGTACATATATGCATGTTACAAAGATACTATCATTTATAAATAATTTGATTAACTATTAGAGATAATTAGGAATATTACTCCGAATTTTAAATATTCTTTTAATTTAATCAATTGAAAAAGAACTTTAATTCATTTGTTATCCTAAAAATTACTCAAAAGATCGAGCTGTTAAAATCCAAGATAAATCTTAGTTATCACGACGAAGTTAATGACTGTATTAATACAAAATGAAACAACAAAATACCAGAGAGTAAATACAAAATCTGTACATTAGTCGCCTTAGGTACTGGATTTGATTCAATCATCGGTTCGCTAACATTGCTACTCGATTTATTCTCATTCAAAGGAAGAGAATTTGTCTTTTTCAGGGTCTCAATTATTTCCGAAAGTTTTTGATTAGAACTTTTTTCCAGGGAATGAAAGCTCTCTCTAAAAGTAGCTTCATTTTTATGCTGGGCCTCAGCTATCACATTTCGAACGTCGACTATCCTCCTGTTATTGTAAATCATAGACCCGGTTAGTGATAAAATGGCTAGCAAAGCAGAGGCAAGAATGGACAAGTACTTGTATTTCTGAGCATTCATAGCTTGACTGTCGTGATATTCCTTAATTGCAGTAGCTAGCTGGGTAAAGTGATCCCTCTCCTCATTTTCTAAAAGGTTAAGTTGATTTCGAATTCTCGCCTCTTCTTGAAGACCTTTATTTTCCATAATCGTCAGTTGCACGTATTTCGAATCATCGCGTTTAGTTTGTACCAGTTCTGCGTATATTTCTTTTAATTTGTCATTTAGGAGAGATGACTGGCGATTTAAAGTTCGCCGCTCTTCCTGGCATTTAAAGAGAGTATCCTGGACACGAATTACGTGCTGTTTGGCTACTTCGACGGTATCCAAGCCAGTTAATTGTTGGTACCATTTCCACCAATTTATGAGTCGAACTGGTATTGGACTTGAGGGTTGTAAAGCGGCAGCGTTCAAATCTTGTATTATAGTTGTACCTGCACCATTCACGTGCTAGAATTAAAAACAATATTTTAATGCATGTTCGCAAACTTCAAAAATTTCTGTACCAAGCATACATTTAAATTTGAAACGTTGCATGTAGACAAATTTTAAACTCAAAGCCTAAAGCATTGGACATTTTTAACTTGAGTCTTCAAGGAAACAAGTTTTAAATATGATGCTAGAATGATGCAATTTTAAATTGGGCTTGTTCAAAATTTCATACATTTATATGATTTAAAGAATTTGAAAAATAGCTAGTTTTTTTGTCATCATAATTTAAAGAAAATTTTCCAGGTCCACTGCCACCCTGAATATCTATCGCAGAAGCAACTTTTTCTGAAAGTCAGTGCTTTTCCCCATGTAAGTAATAAAAGGTTCAAAATAACTTGCGAAAGTAAATTCTTGCCCAATTTTGAATTTTTTTAAAATAAAAAATCTCCATTAAATTTCAAAGCAATCTGTGTGGGCAATTTCGAATTTTTTGTTTGTTTAAACTTTTATTTTATTGCAAATAGCACTGAAAATTTTCATGTTGGGTACCTTTTCACCTATGCAAAATTTGAAATAGATGGATGAATATCCGGAAGTTCGGCGGGGTCAAAATAAAATTAAAAAATTCATAATTCTCAGAGTTTTACATAGATTGCTAATATTAATTTTTTTTAATCCACATAATATGCCCAATTTTTCAAAATCTTGTAGACATTTATAGGCAGAAATCAATTTTTTGGTCTACCTATTGTCCTTAAATTATGTTACCAATGATACTTAGTGTAATAAAAAATGAAAATGTTTCATTAGATGTTATTTGTTGATTTTTTAGTCAAATTATGTAAACTGGCCACGTAATTGAAGAAAAACTAATAGTGAATTTTTTTTTTGCCTTCAAACGTCCATACTGAACAGTTTGTTATAGCAATATGTACTTATAAAATAAGTAATATGAAATAAAAAATTTTCATTACTTAACTTATTTGGTAACATAATTTTAGGAGATTTTATAGAAAATAAATACAGTCAACATCCTCCTATTCTAAAGGCCTTGAAACGCACCCCCACCTCTACCGCGAGTCGACAGTTTATTTTTATCAAGCAACATTCATTGCCTGCCCCGGCCTTGTACCGATGCGCTTGCTCTAAGCAACTTTTTCAACTGCGCATGCGCCGAAAAGCGCGGGTCGATTTGAAATCAACAAAAACAGTAAACTTCCGTTTAGTATACTTTAAGGTCCTTAAAACATACCCGACCAATTATTTTAAAGCTGGAGGGGGCCCCATCCTTACCGCGAGTGGGCAGTTTATTTTTATCAACCCGTTCTTGTATCGATGCGCTGCCTGTAGGCAACTTTTTCATCCGAAAAACACGGGTGATTTGAAATAAATAATAAATACTATCAATAATAACACAAATAAATACATCCAACATTCCTAGAACTGCTGGCCAAGCAGTTTCTCAGCGCGTAGGGAGAGAGGCGGTTGCGACTCTCGCTTCGGAAGGGCCGAGTGCGCAAGTGGTCAGTCGCGTGTATTACGCAATACGATGCATTCTAAGTGAAAACGGTTCAGGCGGTCTCGGCTTATTGCGCAGTTGAAAAAGTCGCGGTCCATTACTCTGCATGCATGCATCAGTGTTTCTCAAGTGTCTTTCAAGTGTTTTTGCTGGCGTACGACAATTTGCCAACTAAAAATCATTATTATATGATCAAAAAACGACGCAAATATTTCGCGGAAGAGTGAGTTTTGTGGCAGGAGGTCGATAGATGGAAATGTCAGCCGTCAGAAAGGTTCGTACATGGTACTGCAACTGCATACGACTGTTTGGAGAAAATCTCCGAAACGTAAAGGTACGTTATAAAGGTCTAGATAGTAATATTTTTTAAGTGTTTCAAGTGTTTCGTGAAAAACAATCAACTATACGAAATTCAAGGTAGAGTACCAATGACGTCGTGAAAAAATACTCAATTCAAACCAACGAGGGCGCTCTTCGGGCCTCTTTTTTTTATTGACCATCCACTGACGCGGAGGAGAGTGTACAGGGACAGTGGTGGGAGATGACGAAACTGCGCAATTTAAAATAAGTGCGTGTAGGGAGTTTAAACTAAGAGAACTTTAAAATAAGCAATCTTTAAAATAAACGGAGGTTTACTGTACTATCAATAACAATACAGATAAATACACCCGACATTCCTAGAACGGTTGGCTCACGCAGTTTCTCAGCTCAAGGGGCGAGAGACGGTCGCGATTCTCGCCTCGGAAGAGCTGGCAGTGCGCGATTACTCACTTGAGTATATTGCGCAATATGATGCATCCCAAGTGGAAACAGTTTAGACGATCCCGACTTATTGCGCAGTTGAAAAAGTCGCGATCCGTTGACCAGTGTTTTTATTGACGTAAAACGTGAAAAATATATAACTTTCTGGAAATAGTACAAGTTGCCAACTAAAAATCAATATAACAGAATCAAAAAAGGCCTCAAACATTTCGCGGAATAATAAGTTTTCTAGCATGATGTCGCGGTCATGATAAGATAGGTGGAAATGGCTGGAAGGTTAGCACAGTTCTTGACATAGCAGTGCACACAACGTTTTGGAGAAATTATTCTAAACGTAAAAGTAAGCTACAAAGGTCTGAATATTAATAGTTTTCAATTATAGAATGATAGGATAGGTGGAAATGTCAGTCGTCAGGAAGGTTACAACATGGGAATGTAACTGCATACGAGTTTTTGGAGAAAATATTCTTAACGTAAGTGATGAAGGTCTGAATAGTAATATTTCTCGAGTGTTTCGTGAAATATCTGATATTTGAGGTTAGAGTGCTCGGTTCTGATCAAATCAATCTGACTTACTTTTACGTTTAGCATATTTTCTCGAAAAAGTTGTCTGCATTCCCATGCCGTCATGCTAAAATACTCAATTCAAGGCTTCCCACTCTTCGGGCCTCTTTTTTTAATTGGTCAACCACTAGCGCGGGCGTGGCCGTACAGCCCGTACAGGGGCCGTGGTGGGAGATGCCTGCCAAAACTGCGCAATTTCGAATAAGCATGTATAGGCCATAGGGGATGTAGAATAGGTGAACTTTCGAATAGGCGCAATTTCACTGTATATGAAAAGATATGAAGGGAGAGGGGCAACTAAAACTGTAATGCCTAGCAGCGCAGTTTTCCTTAAACCGAAACTGTAAAAACTTGAATATTTTATTTTTGGATAAAAGTTAATAGTGCGATAAAGCAGGGTGGCCCTTTTAACCGATTAAAAAATTCCCGGCTATTTCCCGATTCGCAAAAATGTTGCAGGTTCATTGAATTAAATAAATTCGTATACTCTAGAGTGGAAAAATGTTTTCATTTTAAGCAATCAAGGCTTAAAAATTTGTAATTGCGAAATTTTTAATTTAAAGTCTCAATAATTTACATGTATAAAGTGTAAGCTTTTATTAATAAATGGTTAACTTCTATAAATTGAACAGTTCAAAGGTTTCGAGTTAAAACACATAAATCCACGCTATCATTTTCAATTCTCCAAATTGAAGAATCAATCAATAAATTTGTAAATGTTCAAAATTATATCGTTTTAAGCAATTTTAAAATAGACGTGAAAAATTTAACAATTAAAATTGTTTTATATTAAACAATGTTAATTCATGAATTAAATTATTTTAAGTCGTTTCAAATTAATAATTGTCCAATTGTTATTTAAACCTCAAAATTCAACACTTTAACTTACAAAATAAATTTTTTCTAATAGAACAATTTAACAATATAATACAATAAAATTCACAATATAGGAAAATTTCCGAATGGCAACATTCACGAATCTAAACAATTAAAAAAT
>CAKNWW010133607.1:12377-29216 GCA_932074435.1 Andricus kollari | reverse complement strand
CGCACAAGATTTTTTGTTTAACTTTTTATTACACACATTCAGCTGTGCAATGCAGAAAGTCAAAAGTTAAGAGTTTGGCAATTTGTTGAAGTAATTAACCCTCCCGTCAAACCTCCTACTCGACATTAGTTAAAACCGAGGTTAAAACGCAGCAAATACACAACTCGGTCGTATACGTCCCAGATGGTCATCCAACCGAGTGCTATGCGCGCTCGAAATGGCTTGACATCTGGACTCTGCTCGAGTTGAGATAAGATACTGTGTATTTCTATGAAAATTTGTACGCGCCGAAATTTTATAGGTTTTTTTTCCAAAGTTGCATGAAAGAGTTGCACAATTATTTAATCTGTATCGTGAGAGGGGATTCATGCGAAGCCGTGTATAAATCAAAATTATTGAAGTAAAAATTAATTTCATGGTATTTTATTCAACTTCATTTCAAAATAAAATAATTACATGGAAATACATTGGTCGCGCGCGGAGTGCGCGTATGAGGCTCTAGTTTGGTTGAAAATTCATGTATTTGGTTGAAAATTTGTTTTATTGGTTTGCAAATTAGTATGTTTTGTTTAAATATTCAAATAATTCGTTGAAAATTATTATTTTTCGGTTTAATTTAACCGCTTTTGATTAAATATTAAAATATTTTTTGGTGGAAATATCAACTATTACGCTTTTTGTTGAGAATTCGTTTTTTTTTATCGAAGACTTATCAATTTGGTTAAACATTATCTATTGTTTGATAATTTAACTACTTTGTTGAAAATTCCCTTTTTCTTGTTTAAAAATTAATTATTTTAAATGAAAATCTAATTCTTCCGCTTTTGGTTCAAAATTGATCTTTTTGAGTTGAGAACTCGACTATTTGCTTGAAAATTCATGTATTTTACATACGTCTTAAGTAATATGTGGATGACCCCTATAAAATTAGGTATGACTGTTGTCACTAAAAGCGTTGAAAATATATTTAGAGACAACAATTTTTGTACAGTAACATTATTGATCTCCTAGGTGTATGGTTGTTTTCATATCTATAAGAAAAATTTAGAACGGTCAGGGAACATGAAAAATGGGCTCGAGAAAAATCAGGGAAAGTCAGGCAATTTCGATATTCAAATTTGGTAGAAATCCTAATATTGCTAACTTGATTACTCGATACCATTAAATTATGATTTTGAAAAACAAATTTCAGGGTTTGTTAAGTAGCTTATCTTACATAACTCGTTAATTAAATACTTTTTTCAGTAGGTTTGAAATTAATGACATTTGTTGTAAAGAAAATTAAATTAACCAAGTACTTCAAAATTTTAAGTGCTTTTAGATAACGAACAACAGCTTCAACTTAGACATAATCAAATTCCATACCTCAAAATAGCGATTTTTGAACAATTTTGATTTCTTCAAGAGATATTCGTCTCCAAAAATATGAAAAACATCTAGTGTTAATTTTAAAGGGAAATTTGTCATATATATTAAAAAATATACCTCAATATTTTAGAATTTGTACACTACCATTACTGAAAACATTAGACTTAAAAGCACAAAAAAAAACAGTTTTTCCCTTCTTTTTATAAATTATGGCTTGCAACATTAAGGGGGTATTTCTATTTGACCGAGCTTTTTTCAGACGTTTTTCAAAAATTCATAAAAAAAACAATTGTTCATATTTTTGAATGGAAGTTTTTTTATATTTTTAAGCAGATCTTAAACTAAAAAAAATCCATGGTTACCAATTAAAAAAGAAATAATAGGGGGCGCTGTAGTATTTAAAAAAATGGGTCCCGGAAACGACACCCTCACTTGGCTGACATGATTCAGCTGCTCCAGGTCATCGGAAAGCAAACAATCAAAAAGATTCTTAAAATATACAAGTACGGCTATAGCCGGGACTAAAACAAATCAAAAATATTAAAAATTCACAAAATGGCGCCTATTTGAAATTTTGTTTGCGAATTTTGACTTTTTTGGGGGTAGTTTTTGACTTTGCTAAAATTTAAAAAATCATTATTTTTTATTTATTTTAGTTCGGGCTATAGCGAAACATCTGCTAAATATATCCTCCAAATTTGAGCTTGATCGGTCTAGTACTTTTGACGGAATCATGTCAGCCATTTTAAAAAATCGTGTTTTGAGAAAAACGCAACTAAAAAAAAGTTAACTAATAGGAAGCAACTCAACCACAGCCAGCCATATTGGATAAGTGAGCTCGCGCGAATGAAGTATATTTGAAATGAAGAAGGAAAACCTTTTTGAGACGAAAAATGACTATTATCAAGCTATTATACACATTTATGACCTGCCTGCCCTCCACAGCGTGCGACTGAGTATTCTCCGCTCTGCGCAGTTGACCCTGCTGCAGCTTCGTTAAAAAGTCCGATCCATACAAATCCCTTTGCGTATAAATTCCTCATACTGTATGCTATCAGGAAATCAAAAAAAAAATTGATTTTTTGCTCCGGTCAAATAGAAATACCGCCTTAACAGAATGATTTTATCGTGAGCTAATTTTAATCTAGATGCACTGGTCAGTTTGGAAATATAATAAATAGAAAAGAGAGAATGCCATAAATATCAGACAAAGACAAAACACGTTAAAATTATATATAGTTAAAATTTGAAAACATATGCTTTAGTAAAATTTTAAAAACGTAATGGAGACTTATATGGGAATGTTCTTGCATAATAGTCCAACATTCAGCTAGCCGCTTTTTACTTGGTAATCCACAAAACCTTCATACTATGCGGTAAGTCTTTAGTAAAACTTCCTTTTAGACTGCAGCCTATCAAATCCTAGGTTCTTCAGGTGACTTTTCAGCTTCGTGTGGACGTTCCCGTAGCTGAATTCATGCAAGGATGAGTTGTAACATTTTTCAGCTGTCACAACTCTTCAACTTGCTACTTGATTTCTTACCTTAGTGGGCTATACTTCTGCATCTGGGTCTCATATACCTCTTGAATTTTTCTGTCGAGGGTAACTGTCACGTCGATAACTTCGACGTACTGTGACCGCTTGTTAAACACCGCAATGTCTGGCCTATTGTGAACTACAGTGTGATCCGTATAGATATGCCGATCCCAGTATAGTTAGTAGTTCTCGTTTTCGAGGACAGTTTGGAGCTAACTCTCTGCAGCCATCAATGATGTGGTCCATGGATTCATTGGGATCATCACAAAACCGGCACCGATCTTTCACAGGTAAGTGAAGTATATACTTTTGGTAATTCCTGGTGCTGATTACCTTATCCTGTATGGCCACGAAAAATCATTATGTTTCAGGAAAGAGTTCTCCCCTCCGCACAGTGGTCCAGAAATGGATTTTTGCGGACAAATTCGTCCACAGAATACATTTCTTAACCAATTTAAGTTTTTTTAGCAATACTCTGCAACAGTATATCAGTATATTCCAGAAACTATTATTACGTCCTAAACTCGTTGTAATTTATGATTAGAATGGTAATAATAACAATAAATGTTCATAACTGGAAAATTTATAAACATAAATTAAATCGTTAAAATGAACGATTTTGTCGATGTATTTGTAAAAGTATTGTTAAGCACAAAAACAAATACAAAAATTGGTTTCCTTACGTTTGCGAGGAATTTGTTTCACAGTTGTATTTGCGCTGCCTAGCAGTCAGGATATAGAGGTTCGTAACCTCAAAGCCATACCCGTTTGCCAAAAACACGCCGAGGCACTTCCGAAATGGATGCAGAGGGCTGTCATCCTTCAGTCACTCCGTGTCCTCAAGACACACGAGACCGTGGACATAGGTGTGATTTACCGCGGTTCTACTGGGAGCCAGTATCATTTTCATGAATGGCAGTTGCTCCCAGTGGGGACCTGTGGTGGTTGTTTAACCTATTTTTCACTTTTATATATAGCTGAATGTCACCTGGGTGGGGTATCTTAAACGGTGAGTCTGAGATACCGGGCGACCTTTCAGAGTATGCAGCCTTATCCTTGCATGCGGGGCTCTACAACGACGGATGGACCCGTTTCCTAGCTGCTAGTTGGAACAACACTGGCTCCACCAAACTACCAAAAAGTTGTAGACAATGGGATAATGGGTCGGCAAACAGTACTTTAGCACGTTTCGCATCAGTCTTTGCGAAATCAAGCTGACTACTTCTCGAAAAAAGGATATGGACGCGGAGCACTTCTCCAGTCCCTGTATGAGCAAACCGCAGATGAAGAGGAGGAAGCGAAATAAAGACCAACAGCAGAAAGCAGGCACCTCCAGAGAGATGGTCACGATTTCAGGACAAGAAGGAACATTAATATCCAGGTTCCTCCTGAGCCCCGAGACCTCGCTGAAATGGATACCTCCCATCGTAAGGATAACTCGACGCTTGCATCAACTGAAAAATAATATTGGATGGGCAAGACAGAATGCGTCCCGCGCTCAGTGTGTGATTGACGATATAACATCTGGTACTCCGTTCCCGGAAAGGGTTCGAAATTTCGCACAAGAACTGAGGATCTACAATCACACTCTGAACAAGGCAAAGCTGCTGACTATCAAGCAGCATATTGTTTACAAAATACAAGTGTAGAACAGCAAGAGATGGATCAGGGAGAATCAACAGTTTCTCGCTGACCCATGGCGCATCTTCAGCGATCTCCCTGTTTCTGTGAAAAATCCACTAAAGCCCAACGAGGTAAAGACTTTTGGAGAGAGGTATACAAGATCCCAAAACCGCTGGAGTTGAAAAAAGATACTGATAATATCCTCCGCTTTGAGGGGTTTCGCGACAACCTCATAAGATCTTAAGAGGAATGTCCATCAATCACTTTCGAAGAGCTGAAAAAAGCACTAAGGTGTACGAAAAACTTTTCCGCTTCAGGACCAGATGATATCAAAAATTTCTGGTGGAAGAAGCTTACTTCTACACACCAACACCTGGCCCGCATATTAACCTCGTATTTAAAGTTGAAAAAGCCCATTCTGCAACGGCTGGTGTTAGAACGCACTATACTATACCGAAAAAATGCAACTTGTCCAACCCAGAGTATTACAGGCCAATAACTTATTTAAATACACTGTGTAAGATCATTACAGCTGTCCTAAACAACAGGATTGTTCGAAGAATTATGCTTGTGTGTAAAGAGATCACACTTCTGCCTCTATCTCTCGTACAATGAAATTCTCTTGGATTCCTCTGCAGCGACACTAATCTTCGCGAGCATAAGGTCACTCATGTATTTTACCATATATGGATGACCTGAAGATCTATGCTTCTGGTAAAGCAAACATCAGAGTGCTTTAAATATCGTCAAGGGGTACACATGAGAGATTGGTATGGACTTTGAATTGGGCAAGTGTGTCAAGATTCATCTGAAGAAAGGAAATATTATTGGCGTTCCCAAATACCCTGAGCTTGTGAATATAAGTGTTATTAGACATCTTGACACTAGAGAGACTTATACATACCTGGGCGTGCCTCAAAGCCGCATTTAGGACGTAACATCAGTGAAGGAGTCTCTCCGAAGCAGATACAAGCATCTTCTTCGACAGATTGGGTCTTCAAATCAGTCGGCGTTGAACAAGGTATCTGCGACTAACATGCTAGCCGTCCCGGTTCTTACTCTACTCGTTTGGAGTGGTTCAATGGACGAAGAGCGAGCTTACGGCCCTTGATATCGCCACACGTAAGATCATGCATATGCATAAGAGCTTGCATATAGTTTACTACTCGACAAGAAAATGCACGGAAACTTTTTCAGAAATGTAGAAAAACAGTCATTGTCGAAGGAGCAAACTTTTGCTTTCCTCAGATCATCAGATTTTAATTCAGGTACAGAGGGTTTCATTTTCGCATGCCAGGACAGTGCGATTTCGACCTTAGTATACCCTGATCGCATTTTATGTCAAGAAGTTCCCAGCTTTATTATCATCTTTGTCGCACTTAAGGTGTTGGCCGCTACCCTGCCGTGCCTAACGCTCTGAGGGAGGTAGATAGGTTAAAGTTATTGTCCTTGTGATGGGTGCTCTCGGAGGTACGAAACTATCACTGGTTCGTAACCATAAATCAATACCCGTGTCAAAAATATGCCAAGGCATTTACGAGATGGATGCAGAAAGCTGTCATCCTGGGGTCGCTTCGTGTCCTCAAGACACAGGAGGGTTTCGCCGGCCGGTCGTTGCCATTTCATCGTGCCCTGTGATCTCCCATTGCACGGTCATTAGAAGTGGCCATGTGATTTACTGTGGTTCTGCTGTGAGCCGGAGTCATTTTTGGATGGCTGTTGCTCCCCGTGGGACCCTCCAGTGGTTCTTTAACCCTTTTTTATAAATTATATTTATGTACATGTATATGTTGATGTATGTATATAACTATATTAATACAAATAATAATGCAAATCTAATTGAGTAATTATAATCATTATTATATTAGAATGATCAAATTATGAATAATTGATTAATAAAAATTGTCAATACTTGTATGTTTTCCACACAGTGTTTATTTAATTTTCACTTTTTTGGCGAAACACATATTGAATTGTAAAATGATAGGATAAGTAACAAATGAATCCTTTTCTTTGACCAACCATGTTTAATAATTTTAAATTGTAAATTTTTTATGTTTTACGGTCGAAATAAAAATTGAATAAAAATGAGCCAAAAAAATATTTCGAACTCAGAATTTATTAATTAAAAAACTCCTTTCCCCATCCTTTACGTACGTTTCGGTACAATTGCGTACCCTTTTCAAAAGGTTTTTAAAACATAAATACAACAATATTTCAAGTTAGCAATATTAAACAGAAGAAATTTTAAATAAAAATAATAATTAATGTAAATTTGTACCTGAGATAGGATTAATTTCGAAGAGTAAAACAAAAATCGAAAAGGAACATAGAAACTAATGAATAGAATTCCTGAAAATAAAACAAGAATCCAACGGAAAGTTTCCTCAAAAACTATGAAGAAATCAGATTATATTAGGGATATGGAGGATTTCCTTTCCAAAAATTGGAGAAACAAAGGACTTTTAGGAAGGGATATAAGATGGACTGATATAAATACCGAAGACACAGTTCTTGCAAGATGTTATGGTTTGAGAAAGATTCATACAGAAGGCTATCCTTTGAAAATGGTTATTTCAACCATGTAATGATTTCTTTGGATGTTGTTGCAATGTTTCCAAGTATACCCTTTGAATTAGTTGAACAGGCGATTTTAAATAGATGGGACAATATAAAAACACGTACTCGATTAAGTAAAAAATATTGTATTAAAGGGATAGCTTTTATTATAAACTTACCTTATTTTCAAGAGGCTAGTTTTTTTTTGCTCCTTTACTTTCGGTATGTTGATGACACCTTAGTATGTGTTCCTCTAGCAAAGTTTCAGGCAGTTATTGATGCTTTTAACAGTTTCCATCCAAAACTTCAATTTACCCATGAAATGGAGAAAAATAATAAAATCAGTTTTTTGGACATAGAAGTAATTAAAGGTCAGGATGGTAATATTATTACCAATTGGTATAGGAAAGGTACATATTCAGGTAGAATTGTAAATTTCTTTTCGTCTCATCCTTTTTGAAACAAAATGGCCGTAATCTAAAACTTAGTTGACAGAGCTCTAGGTTTGTGCCACATTTCATTTCACAAAGAGAATTTGAATATTGTCAGGAATATCCTTTTTCTTAATCATTACCCACAAAAGCTAATTGAGCACAATTATAACACTAATATATCATTATATTCACTAATATCTCATAATATATCGTTATAATATCTAATATCACTATTAGAATTCAACAAATCAAGAACAAACAAAGTAACATTTTATCTACAGATAACCAGGAGGAATTGAAAGACTATAGTTCTTTTAATACTTTGTTCTTCCTTTTTTTGGCCCAATTTCGAAAACTATTGAATTTATGTTGAGAAAATGTAATATTCATACTATTTTCCATATACCATTTAAAATGGATTCAATAAGAACTTTTTGTAAAGATCCTCAAGATAAATTTGAAATAGGTGGTGATGTTTACAAGATCACTTGCGAGATCTGCAAGATGACTTATGTGGGACAGACTGGCAGACTTCTTAATACTAGGAAGGAGGAACACAAAAGTGGTGTTCGTTTGGGACATTGTTATAAGAATCTTCTTGCTAGACATACGAGAGGGTTTGTTGATATTGACCATGAGCTTGACTGGGATAATGTTGAAATTTTACATAGTGAAAGTAATGAGAGAAAGAGAGAATTCATGGAAATGCTTTATGACTAAAAACAAAATAAGTTGTCTATTAATTTGAAAACTGATTTGGACAAATTAAAAAAAAGTTGTTCTAGTCTGATTAATTACATTTAGCAATAGGTTTTCACGAATCTTGACTTTCTCTTATTTCTTGTTTGTTTATAACGGGTTTACCATTTGACCAATGTTGGTTGTATAAATTTTATTGTTGGTTTCTTATTTCATTTTCAGGAATTCTATACATTGACTTGAGTGTTGAACGTTGAATGGGATTTTGAATTTGATTTTAATGTAATTTAAGATTCTTAAATTTCATAGAAACCAATGTCAATTTTGATGAATCCAAGTCTAAATTTTAGTCAAAAATTTAGAAAACAGTAAAAATTGTTATAGAAGTCTCAAAAAAATTAAAGAGACTCCACTCACTTTAAAAACTACATCTTAAAAATACAGTAAAAAGAACTTTATAATAGTTAGGTAGGACGAACAGAAATTGACAATATGGAGATACAATAAGATACGTAATGATACGTAATGAGCATAGATGAGTTTTCATTGAAACGACTGATGAGGAAACGCACGAAACTGAATTTAAATTCAAATGTGAGAAGAAATTGCTTTAACTAAAAAATAAAAAATGTGACATTATTTTTAAATACTTTGATGAATGTTATTAATGTTTAGAATTGCAGTATGTAAGTTAACAGAAATATTGCGAAATTTGATTATAAAAGTGGGCTCAATAATACGTCGGTGATAAGTATTTTTTTCAGTAGCAAATATTTTAATATTTTTAGAACAAAAATCAAAATAATGACTAAATTTCCATGAATTTTGTGACAAACCTGTGTCAAAATTCCCAACTTCACAATCTCTTTTGGGTTCAGCAATTCTAGTTTTTAATCTCCGGCCAGTTTCACCTATATAGACTTTATTGCAACATTTTCATTTAATTAGATAAATAACGCCAGATAAATTATCAATGGAATCACTGCCTTTCTTTTTTAATAAATAATTATGTAGAGTATTTGTGTTTTTATAATAAACATTAATATTTAATTTTTTAAGTGAACTCCTTAAACGTTCAGATAAACCCTGAATGTAAGGCAAAGTAACATTTAATTTGAATTTATTGTAAGTGTCACTCCATTTATTATTTTTCTTTATTTTACTAATATTACTGTAAGTCTCATGAATACGTTCTGTAATAATGTCATTAACAAAATCAAGCGGATAGTTGTGATGTATTAAGGTTGTTTTTAATTAATTTAAATTTTCTTTTCTAACTTGTATATCACTTAATTTAACACATCTGTCTACTAAACCTTTAATTAAACCAATTTTATGACCAAATAAATTACGAGAATTATAGTTTAAATATCTGCCAGACCTGCAAGGTTTTTTATAACAGTTGGTTAGTAAATCATCACTTTGAGTTTTAATGATTTGTAGATCAAGATAGTAAATAATGTTATTAATCTCACGTTCATGAGTAAATGTTATACAATCTTTAATAGTATTAAACACATTTGAGAAAGCTTCAATCTTGTCAGTAGGAACAATAGCTAACATGTCGTCTGATGAATTAATAATACATTTTTTGTTATTTTTGTTAATTCATGATTTAAAATAAGTTTTTCTTCCAATGCATCTAAAAAAAGGTATAGTTGGATGCTATCAAACATGGACACTACATCTAAAGAAACTATTGTATGACTTTTTGGTACATTAATGTTTTTTAATATATCTTCAAGTTCTCAACTATTTTTAACAAGGGAACTAGTGTTAATAGAAACAGGTTTTAGAATACTTTAAATATACTTACCTAGATAAATTGTGAGTGGGAGAACCAACAGTAGAAACAATCAGTCTCCAACTTAAATTAGGTTTGTGGAATTTAGGGAGAGCATAAGCTTTTGCTATGACACCATTGTGAGTTTTTAAACGATATGCACATTGATAATTAATTAATCTTTTACGTTCCCATCTGATAGCAATCTCATTACATTTATTTTCAATAGTTGGAACCATACTGGTTTTAATATTCTTGTATAAAATATCATTCTTAAGAATGTTTTCAACTGTACTGTTATAATCTTCTCGGTTAGCAGTGACCGTTAAGTTACCTTTATCAGCCTTCAAAAGAATTAAATCTTTTTGTTTCTTTTGAAAATCTTCAACTGACTGAACAGATTTTTCTAAATTTTTACATTTATTATTATTTTCATGATTTGAAACTATTTGAGTAACAGTTTTAAGAATATTAAATTTTACATCTTCTTCTTTAACATTTTTAATAGAACTTTCAATATTTGCAACCAAACCATTGATGGGAATTTTATTAACATTTAAAGGAACTCCAAATTTGTTTCCTAAAGCTAAAATTTCAGCAACCTAATCATGGATTTCAACCATTGATAAATTCTTGAAACATCTGTTTAATCTAAAATCAGTAATTTCTCTATTAGAAGCTAACGACCTTCTTTGCAATCAATTAAACGTTTTTATGCAATCTTCTCTCTTTGCAAATTTTAAATGTCAGAGACTTAACTCTTGTGAGTCAAAAAACTTGTTAATAGGGCCATCAGATATAACTCTTGAAAAACAGTATTTTAAGTAATTTGAAAACTGACATAATCTTTCAATATTCTTTACAATGTTTTCAATTTCTGAACGTAGACATTTAGTTTGAAAATTAAATGTAAGTTTTTGAAATGTAGAGATAAAATTATCATTTAAATTATGTACATTAAATTTATTTACATTTTATTGAATATGTGTTGGAAATAAGGCATTATGTCTGCACCTTATTAAGAAAGTACGCTGTTATTTAAGAATAACTAATTTTCTATTGGTATGTATCCCATCGCAAATTTTTTGTCTTGTAGCAGCACCATAACTCTCAAGGATGTAAGATAAATAACCCATAGTTTCCAAAAGTTTGTTGACTTGTTGTATTGTGAAATGATTTGATAAGTAACAAATTAATCCTTTTCTTCGACCGACGATGTTTAAGAATTTTAAATTGTAAATTTTTTATGTGCGTAACTGATGGAGAAAGGAGTTTTTTAATTAATGAATTCTGAGTTCTAAAGATGTTTTTGGCCCATTTTTGATTTAATTTTTATGTGGACCGTAAGACACAAATTTAATTTTTGAAATAAAATATAAAAAATTCCTTTTGAAAATATTTTAAATATAGCGTGGTGGCAGAGCGCAAGCTTTTTCATTAACATTAGTATACGCTACTAAGGCACGTTTGTGAAGACCTCACAGACTAGGTTCATTCGGTAAAAACTGCCTTATAAAAATTTAAATGAACACTCTGAGGAGATCTCAGGTACAGAAAACTTACGGTGCAAGTAGCGTTACACAAACAGCACTGAAACCTCCTGAGGCAGTTTCGTTTAGCTGCCGCACAGTGGGGGAAAAATGGACAAAATTCTGCCGACCTCACAATTCTCGATACACCTCGGTAAATTTTTTTTTTAATACTCGGGAGAACTCAATATAAATTTCCACCTGCGACCAGGCCATTCATATATAATAATCCTGCGTAATACTATATGAAACGTTAAGTATTCTGCGCGTTTATTTCAAAAGTCAGTATAACAGGTATCCTCTCGAAAAATTAAGTTTATCAAAAACCCAGCAATAAGATTCCAGTATAATTTCATATTCTCAACACAAATTTGAAACTAGCACAAGTCTGCGACATGTCTTTTATGGGTGAATTGTTAATATTGGCCAAAAAACAGCCTACATGCATATAATGCTTTAAAAAACGCAATGTTGATAATAAAATACAACTTCAAACTCACAAACCCCAAGCCCACAAACCCCAAACCCACAAACTCCAAATTAACAAACCCCAAGCCCACAAACTTCCAACCCACAAACCCCAAGCCCATAAATCCCAAGCCCATAAAAACCCAAGCCCACAATCCCCAAGCCCACAAGCCCCAAATTCACAAACCTTAAGCTCACAAACTTCAAACCCACAAACCCCAAGCCCACAAATCCCAAGCCCACAAACCCCAAGCCCACAAACCCCAAGCCCATAAAACCCAAGCCCACAAACCCCAAAAACACTAACCCACAATCTCCAAACCTACTAACCCACAATTCACAAACCCAGGCCCACAAACCCCAAACCTACTAACCCACAATCCCCAAGCCCACAAACCCCAAATTCACTAACCTCAAGCCCACAAACTTCAAACCCACAAACCCCAAGCCCATAAATCTTAAGCCCATAAATCCCAAGCCTACAA
The DNA here is from genome assembly GCA_932074435.1 of Andricus kollari. Lineage (NCBI taxonomy): Eukaryota > Metazoa > Arthropoda > Insecta > Hymenoptera > Cynipidae > Andricus > Andricus kollari. The sequence goes on along the minus strand of CAKNWW010133607.1, from coordinate 16,731 downwards.
ACCCCAAACCTACTAACCCACAAATCCAAGGCCTACAAACCCCAAACCTACTGACCCACAACCCCAAACCCACAAACCTCCATCTCACAAAGCCTAAGCCCACTAACCCCAAACCTGCTATTTTACAAAGTATTCCAATATTAAGACAGCAGTATGATGAATTACTGTATTGTTATTGTACTAGATTTGTAGAAAAATGTTTTAAGGATTACTAATTGGCTTGTAATTTACGGGCTTGGGGTTTGTGAAATTGGGGTTTGTGGGTTTGAAGTTTGTGGGCTTGAGGTTTGCGGGCTTGGTATTTGTAGGTTTGGGGTTTGTGGGCTTGGAGTTTGTAGGTTTGGGTTTGTGGGTTTGTAGTTTGTGGGCTTGTGAGTTTAAAGTTTGTGGGTTTATAACCTTGGGGTTTGTGGGCTTGGGGTTTGTGGGTTTAAAGTTTGTGGGCTTGGGGTTTGTGAGTTTGAGGTTGTATGTTATTATCAGCATTGCGATTTTTACAAATTTAGATCCATTTAGGCTGTTTTTTGGCCAATCTTAACAATTAACCCATAAATGACAGGTCGCAGAGATGTGCTAGTTTCAAATTTGTGTTGAGAATGTAAAATTATACTGGAATCTTATTGCTGAGTTTTTTATCAACTTAGTTTTTCGAGAGGATACCTGTTTTACTGACTTTTGCAATAAACGTGCAGAATACTTGACGTTTGGTATAGTATTACGCAGGATTAGTATATAGGAATGCCCTGGTCGCAAGTAGAAATTTAGATTAAGTTTTCCGGAGTATTAAAAAAAAAAATTTCCTGAGGTGTATCTAGAATTGTGAGGTCGGAAGAATTTTGTCCATTTTTCCCCACTGTGTACCGTTTCAGTGCTTCTTAATCGGCAGTGTGATGTCGAGTCTAATGTCAAAAATGATGAACATAACTGAATATTTTTTATACGGCCTGAACGGAAGACAACGTATACACAGGCTATCCCAGACTCAAATGTCCGGACTTATATGGCTGTATAAAAAGAACAAAAAGAAATCGAGAATTCCTTTTCCAAAAATCAGTTGAAATTTTAGTTTTTGATTCATAAAATGTTTAAGCGTAGTGGCCGCTGTTCTGCCTTTGCTAGCCCCACCTCGGTGTTCTCTTCAACAACACTGCGTCAGACTCGCGGTCACGCACGCACGTCTATTTATACCGCGCTCCTGATTGGTCCAACCTAAATATTTTATAACTCAGAAACTAAAACTTGAACTGATTTTTGGAAAAGGAATTTTCGATTTATTTATTTTTATTTTTATAGAGCTATATAATTCCGGACACTTGAGTCTGTGACAACCTGTATAGGTATAATAAGGCGTTGTTTGAAATCTGGCTTGAAGTGTCATACGAGATGTGGCTATTAGGATTCAACACAGGGCCTATGAAATGCGTTACAATAAAATTCTTACATTTTAACTTTTATCTCCTTCAATGTACTCTCCATCTCGATCGACACACCGCAACGCTGCATGCGCGTTTACCATTGTTTAAAGCAGTGCTGGAGGTCCTCGAGTAGAAAGGTTTTTAGGGGCTTAGCCGGTTTTGCTTTTACATTCATGGACTGAAAACAGGTTCCTTTTATCTAACTTTTGATTTTTGGAAAGAAGTAGAAGTCGCAGGGTGGTAAGTCTGGTGGATGCACTTCCAGATAATATTGTTGATGAACTGTTTCACTTGCAGGTACCCACTCAGCCATGATGATGCCTTAGACATCGAAGGATACGATGAGCATGATCTTGAATTTTTATTTGTTTATTTGCCCTTTTTTCGTCCTCGGCGATTCTTGAGTCTTCCAATACATCGAATGTCGCTTGTTTCTGTATAATATTGAAATATCGAAATCTCATAACATGTAACAACCTTTTTATGTAAATCTTGTTACTCTTTATGTAAAATAAAACTTTATGTAAAATTTCTCGTACTGTTTTTTCATCTATCTTTACCACGTCTGCTATCATTCTAATGCTTAGGCGTTGTTCGCTTTCAACGATTTCATTGATTTTCTGGGCGTTCCTGTCTGTTTTTGAAGTTACTGGACGCCTAACGCGTGATAGACAATCATCCCTATAAGCTTCTCTCAACACTGGAAAAAATTCCGCTGGAGATTTCTGAAGTTTAGTGAGAAACTTGATATTGACGCGTTGTTCGAAGACGAATACAACTAGCGCTACACACGTAGTCTTAGAACTTAATAGTATTCTGTTCCCCAGAGGACTGCAGTCGTTTTGACCCTCGCAGTTAAAATCCTCATTATTCCAGGGGCACCGTAACGCCCCCAAGAGTAGTGACTAACCCTATTTACCTTTGAAAAATTACTTACATTATTCATCTTCATGCTATTTATTTGTTATGCAATAATAAATTTGTTTCTATATCTTTTTATTATTTACCTGAAATAATTTTGTTCTCCTTTGGATGGAAAATCTAAAAATGTTGTCTATTTATTTCCATCTGCAACAGTTTACTACATAAGTGTAAAAAATTACAATTTTAATCTTCTTATGGAAAATTTTCGATGCCTGTAGAAAGTTTTTGCGGTTGTAAAATGGTAATCATAAGCAAGTGTCAACTGGCTCCTGGATTGTAGAACCTCACAAATATTTACTCAGGATATTCACAAACGAAACTAACCTTGAATGAAATGAAGACAACCATAATATTGTCACACATGTGCACTGCTTCTCAAATTGTCCCATGGTATACCAAAAGTATCCCTCCATCATATCTTTAGAAATATCAAAAATTGTTAAATCCTATTGCCTTAAAACGTAGGTCTCTAATGCTTGAAGATAAAAAGTAAGATTTTTTGCAACATATATTTAACTAAATTTCATTGTAACAGGTAAAAAATTTAGCAAAGATTCACAAGGATAAAGCCGAGTTGGACCGCATGAAGAGAGAAGTAGCGAAATCAACGGTGGAAAAGGGTGTAAACGAATGCACAAGACTGACAACAATTTACGAAAAAAAGAGATCGGAGCTCGAAAGGCAACATGAAGAAGTTCGGCAGAGGGTTGAAGAAGAAAAGTCTAAGGTTTGAATTTTTTTCCTTATTTGTGAATGGTGTCAGAAATCAAGTGAGCAAGTCTAAGACTTTGTTTTTTATTAGGTTGGATTACAGTAAAACCTCCCTCCTGTTACACACGTGTTACAATAAAGTGAAAAGTCAGTCTATATTTAAATGAAGTTACGTGGTCAGTTTGGATAGAAGACAGTAATCCTGACCAGAATCTGGAAAGAAAATTTAAAAAACTGAATTAGGTCAAAAACTAAGTTGAAAGAAAATTTTTTTACTTTTTTCAAAAAAAAAATAATTTCAAAATTAATATACTTATAAATGCGTAGATATTTTTTTTTACAAATTGGAAAAATGCGTTTCGCCTAATTCCCTCTGAAAAAACAATTCCTTCATCGAGAAATTCTACGACTAGAACTGTAGAACCGGCCTATCAGGCCGATTCCTATCAGGAAATAGATCCGATAAAATATGAAAAAACTTATATTTATTGAACACATTAATTTGAAGTCACAGAATCATTTGCTACTCAAATATGTTGTTTTTCAAATGGAATAAGACGTCAAGTATCTTACCGATTTGCCGACAAAATTTGGTTGAAAAATATATGAATATTTCAATATAAAATTTAAAACTGGGATTATCTAATATATGTGTTTATCGTCTTTTTTCGAAATCTATTGGTAAATTGCAAAAAAGTTAAAAATTGAAGAAGTGGCAGAAATGGGTTTTCAGAAAAATATGGCAGCTGTTTTTCAAAAAATATTTAAAATCAATTGACTGAGAAACTCCACCGTTTTCTTCTCTTGTATTTTTTCTAGATTCGTCTCAAGTTATACAGTATATTCCATGATAAACGATTTTATGGTGCGATACAAATTTTTAAAAAATCTTAATTTTACATTTTGAACAACGTGTTTGGTGGAAGAACAATGACGTACCCTAACGTCGGAAATAGTCGGTACGATCAGCGAGTTTACTTTTTTTTAAACCGTTAGAAAGCTTATTCAATTCCGCGTCAGTTGACCTCTAATAGAGATCATTTTGACTTTTTGAAAAGAACAGACCATGTGAGAAGTTTTAAAAATAGCAAAAATTTCTCGAATTTTGTACCTCGATTCAACTTGCGGCATGACCTAGGAAAGTTGTAGCACAACTCTGAAATTCATACCACACAGTCTTTGAAGTCTTATCTTTAATTTAAGCCAATAAAACTTGAAAAATCTCAATTGGTTCTCGAGATACGACCAAAAATGTCCAAGTCTCAAATGTCAAGTTTCACCCGACGATTAGATAGTATCCTGAG
>CAKNWW010133607.1:0-12367 GCA_932074435.1 Andricus kollari | reverse complement strand
GCTGAAACTTGACATTTGAGACTTTGACATTCTTAGTCGTATTTTCAGAACCCATAAAGATTTTGAAAGGTTTATTGGCTTAAATTAAAGATACGACTTCAAAGACTGTGAGGTATGAAATTAAAAATGTTGCATTTTTTAAAAAAACTTCCCACGCGGTTTACTCTCTTAAAAAAATCAATTTAGAAGTGATTTTCAATAGTGATTTCGTATATCGTAGCAACAATTTCCGGCGTTAGCGGAAGTTAGAGAAAAGTAGTCAAAGTAGGCGCCGTGCGCCTACACAAAAGGGGTCCGTAGCCTATTACTACTTTTATTAAGTCCTTGAAACCTTCCCCTCCTATACGTTTCCTCTCCTACTCCCCCTTACACCTATCCTCAATCAAAAAGAAGTTTCATGAAAATGCCTAATGAAACGGTTCACGGCATCTTATTACAGCTATTTCGTAGTTTCAAAATCCGTTTCGAATGAAATCCTAGCTGATCGTTTTGCGGTTTTATTCAACAATTACTTTTTATTATTATTTTTGATATTGTCACTTATTTTTGACGACAGGTTCTGGAAAATAAACGGCCTAGGGAACGCATCTAGGGAGAAAAAGAACAGAATATTCTTTTTAAGTCACTTTTTTCGTCTTACATAAATTTTGTATGTACGCGTAAGTTTTAGTAGTCAAATAACATCAAAAATGAGTTTAAGAAGTAAATTCGAAGAAAATCGATCAAAAGTTTGTGCCCCTTGTGGAAAAAAAATTGTTTTCAGCAATCATCAAAGTAATTATACCATCACCGACAAATATGAGAATCTTATAAAAAAGCATGTCAATGCAAATTTTAATGTGCCTGATTCTCGATTTCCACTCGGAATTTGTGGAACATGTCGTCGTACTTTGATTGATTACGGAAATGGATAGTCTGAAAGAACTTTGCCATTCATGCCTAATTATACGGATATAATTTTGCCTAAAGAAACTCGCACAAGTGAAGACTCATGTAATTGTTTCGTTTGTTTGACTGGGAAATATAAAGGCCACCCAAAGATCGAAAAAGGAAAAGGCCATAAAAATGAGTCGGTTCGAATTGCTACTGAAAATGGACTTTATGACAGTTTGAAAAATGTAAATCTTCCGAAAAGAGTCCGAGTCAATGATACGTTACGCTCATCTATTTCAATTTGCAATTTGTGTTTTTAGGAAGTCGGTAGAGGTAAATCTCATCCTTGTATTACTCCTGCTCAATCTCGGGATAATGTATTGAAATTTGTTGAAAAACTTCCTCAAAAACAGAAAGAGCAAATTGCTACTTCGATATTGAAAAGGAAAATTGATTTATCTAGCGACTTTAACGATAGTAGCACATCTAGTCATCAAAATACGTAATTGAATTTGAGTACAATGGGCCGTAAGGTAAGAGTTAAAGAAAATCCAGTTGAAAAAAAACCTATTGTTTTCACTACTGAAGCTTTAGATACTTATCACACTAATACTGGCTCTTCAGCTAAACAGATTTAAAAAAAACGAATTTTTTACGAAATATTGCAATTAAAAAATCTGTTCCGCCTTATTATCTCAAACATGCGTCCGAAAGAACAAAAACGCTAAATAGTATATACAAAAGCGATGTGTGCGAATTTTATGTTTCAAATTGAGAGATAAAACTTAGAAGACCTGTAGTATGGGCAGACGCAGAAGAAATTTTAGAGTTCGTTTCAGAGAAAAGAGGTATAATAGGCAATGTGCTAGTATAAATGTTGATGGACAGAGGTCAAAATTTTTTGAAAATATGCTTAACAATATTTAATAAACCTGCTTCGCCAAAAATAAACAGAAGGAATCTTCATTCTGAAGGTGGTACTGGTGCCAAAATGGCTAAATTAACAAGTTTCAAAAGACTAATATTGATAGCTGTTGTACCAGATATAAAAGAATCTTGTGAAAATGTAAAATTCCTATTCAATCTAACCAACGTTAACAGCATTCCTTTTAAGTTACTCAGTTATTTTAAACTTTTATTCGTCGTTAATGGTCAACAGACAGCCTCTTCAATGTATCCTTGTCCGTACTGTTTTATTTCACTCAAAGAACTGAAAGAGAATGAAGATGATGATTCAACCGATAGTAAGCAAGATGATGAATCCAATGGGTTGAAATGCTTAAAAGTTAGTAACGCTTGTTTACGTTTAAAAACTTATGGAGATTTAAAAAATGATCATGAGCAGTTTACTCTTATGGGTAGAAAGAATAAACTTGCCATGGACAATCATAGCACTATTCACTCACCTCTCCTCAAAGAAGATGATAATGTACTTGTTATTGATAAATGTCCAATTCCCGAATTACATGTTTTACAAGTCTATGTTAACCATTTGTTCTAGAACGGCTTAGTGCTGCTACTTACAAAAGAAAAGGCGTTACTGTGGCCAAAGAAGCTGAACATCATTGCAAAGAATTATCATGGAGACATTCTTGAAGAAAGTGCTTGTAAACAACTTCTACAAAAGTCAGATGCACTTGACAATGCAGAAATTTATTCAGATGTAGGCAAATTTGCACTTACGCCGTTCATTTCTGATTTCAAAGCTATGAACAAAATTGTGGATTGTTGTTTTTCTACGTCAAAACCCGGCCAGGATTTAGATAAGCTCATTAAAGAATTGAAAAAGGCTTATGCCAGTACAAAAGTTTCTGTGACATTGAAAATTCACGTCATTTTTTCACATCTTGAGCATTCCTTGCATTTTTTGGATGGCGAAGGATTTGGATGGTGGCCAGAGCAGGCAGGTGAATCAGTTCACAGAGACTTTTTAATCGTTTGGAACCGCTACAAAATCAACGTGATAGATGATCCATCCTATCAAGAAATATTAAGCAAAACGGTCGTGGAATACTCCTCCATACATATTTAAATTTTACATTACACATTTCAATACATTATTTGGTTCAAACTGTATCGTTCTTTTTATTATTTTTATATCATTTTATATTCATTATCAGTTATTTTTCAAATTCCATACTTATTTTTCCGTAATGATCAAATACATTATTAAAAAAATAATAATATATAAAATAAAACAAAAACGGAACCGCTGTACCATCACGTCCACGTCGTGGTTGTGGATTAGGCTGAGAGTGGTACAAGAGTATGAATTACGTGAAAAAATTACTAACTCTCATATTTCTCTAAAACATGTTGTCAAAAATAAGTGAAAATATTTAAAAATAATAAAAAAAAGTAATTGTTGAATAAAACCGCAAAATCTCGTGGAATTGCTTTTCAACTGCCGTAATGCGGTCATTCTAAGAAAATAAACCCTGGAGAACACTATTATCTCTGAATGTACAGGCTCTTTGCACTGTGTGCCGAGGAGTGCTCTAACGCATATTGGGGTAAGTTACGAAGTCGCCCCTTTAGGGGATAAATCCACATAAATAAAAAATGTTAATAAAGATTAATTTTTTTTTGAGAGATATTGTTACTTTAAGTTTATAATAATGCACGGAAACAATTTTCTATCACCCATCCAAGTAACCTCAGATCGGTGTCCCTTGTATGGTGGTTTCTGTGGGATGTTAAAGCATCATTCTTCGATGCATTGAATTGATAAGAAAATCGTTCTAGATTACCAGTTTAATAATTTAGGAAAAATTTGTCGATTTCGCTAGAGTACGAGATGGAAAAAATTTCTAACATCGCATGAGGCAAATTGAGATCGGTTTAACATCAAGGCTTGTTCACGGGGGCTGTTAGAACAGCATCCTCTAGTGCATTACGTTGGCCAAGAAATCTGTTTCTTTTTGTAATAATTAAATGTTTATATTCGTATCAACTGCCAGAGTCATTGGCGACTGTACTATAGTGATAATTATAAATCTGTGTGGTAGTATAAGTAGGGACAGAAGCGAAGCTTTCTGAAGAGATATCCAGTCTCGCTTGCTGCTTTGGGATTCGAACCCGCGCCAGTGTGGCTATCAAGGTGTTGCAAAATAAGACAATAGACCTTTTCATTTAAGAGATTAAGCTTAGGCGTCGCCATGATACTTAGCAGGCATTTGAAGGTTTGGGATTATGTCTTTAAAATGTACACTGTGATATCCAATTTTAATGTGAAATTGAATGAAAAAGATGTGCCAGGTGCTGAATTACAGCATAAAAAGGTGGAAAAAACCACTATTTGTCAGTTAAAAAGGTGGTTGAAGTGCAGAAAACAATATACCAATGGGAAAAAGCAACAACTTGTTGACCGGTATGTAGAATGCAGGTGATGTTTACATCGCGTATAGTGGTATAGTTGGAATATCAGAAAAATAGTGCTTTGCATAAAAATTAAATTATCTGTAATGATAAAAACATATATAAAAAAGGTTGATGAAAAGGCCTATGATTTCGACCTATTTTCATGCCTGTGGAGCGAGCCCACCAACACGCTTCTCGAGCGTTGTGAGTAAAAAATACTTTCTACTCCCTGGTGAGTAGAAAAATGACGTTGGCGAAAGAATACGGCTTATAATCACCTTAGTGTGTGAATATCGTGCAGGCGACAGTCACGTTGTTTTAAAGGTCAATATCTGTAGCAGGGATAGTATAGCATAACGAAAGTGTAAAAAGAAAGTGTCAAACGTGTTACTTGCATTCCTGTTTTTGTGCATTCTGCTGCCAAGCCTTTTTGTCACCGGCTGAAAAAGTCAGATTGTAAAACCGAGTCACAGTCATGATAGGTGCCGAAATAATGTGTGTTAAAAAAAGTGTCGTGTATCACTCGGGGGAGACCTTTCCGAATTTCTACGGCTCGGGAATCGAAAGATCTCCCCTTAGTTAAGCAAAATACTATTCTATTATTAATTTGAAGAGACAAGAGACAGTTACAGAATTTGGTCAAACGAACGACTCTTAACACCCAAAATAAAGAGTGCATAAGATTTTTTTAATTAGATTAAGTTTGATGTCGAAATCTGTTTTTTTAATAATTTGTTGCTACTAAAAATTTAAATAGGCAAACCATAATGGTAAAATTAGGAAAACCTAATTACAGTTAAAAACCCGCAGCATATTGATTTTCAGATTTTTTGAATATTTATTAGTTTCGAGGAGAGTCGAGTTGAGCACATTGGGTTCAAGACGGGTCGGGTTCAATCTTTCCAAAAGCTCGAAAGTTTTCGAGTACTCGAGATGTTTAGATACTCCAACAGTTTTGAGCTGCTTGAAAGTTTTAGGATTTAAAAGATTTTGAACTTAAAGCGATTAAATTATTAAATTTCCAACCTACACGCTTATGTGCTGATTATTTTTTAAGGTAGTTATACTACCCCTAGATACAATCCCACTAGTGCATTCTTGACGACGTGGTTGATGACACCTGAATAATTATTCTAAGTATTTTTTCACTGAGTGATGTGTCATGAAGTTCAGTTTGCCTCAGCATGATTCGAAAACTACCGATTTTTTTTTTCAGATAGATAAATTACTCCTTAACAAACTCCCCTAGTGTATTCTTCACGACATAGTTGATAAGACCAGCCTAATTAGTCCGTATCAGTACTTTTTACACTATTTCGTTTTGAATTAAATTCAGTTTGCGTTAGCATGATCAGAAAACTACCGACTATTTTGTTAACTAGGGGACCTTTTGGTATGCTTTTTTTGGAATGATACTCTCCTGGATGAAAGGTACCTACTAGAGGTTTTTTTGGGAAAAATCAAGGAGACGCAATTTTGAACCATTTTCCAAAAAAATGCATTTGAAGAATTGCGAATGGATGGTCGTAGATTCGGAGTAAAAGTATTTCCAAGCGGCGGTAGCTCACCTGGTAGAGCGCTTGGCTTATAGCCGGAAGGTTGCTCGTTCAATTTCTCGCTGCCCGTACTTGTTTTCCTTTTTTATTCATCAAAGTGCTAATTTATTCCATTTCTGAATAATAATTAATAAAATTATGCCATTGAATGATTATTTAATCATTATTTTCAATAAAAACTCTGTTTATCGTATTTTTGTTATCTCTCGTTTGGAAAGTTGTACATTTTATTAAAATTCTTTATCCTGCAATAGTATCTAGTATTTATATTTATATTTTGGCAAAATCATGTTTTTGGGAGATTGCGATCAAGGATTTGCGAAAAAAAATTCGACTATAAATTCAAAAGATCTTTAATTTGGTAGGTCCCACATTGAGATGGTTGATTTGTTCCCTCACAAAGTAATAAAAACCGGAAAAAATGGCCGTTTTGCAAAATGTAGTTCTTTTTTTTTAAAGTGTATGCACATCTATTAAAGTGTTTGAAAATGTGTGTTCTGTTAAGCTGAAAGTATATGCAAAATTTGAGCTCAAAATAATAAATAGTTTTTGAGGAAAGCTATTTGTTATTAAAAAGGTACTGTTGTTTCGTTGGGGCTAACTTTTTTTAGGCAATCAAAAAGCCATAAAAATGAACAAATTTTAATCCTAAAGAGTTTTGGTGTTATTTACGCTTAGCCGCTAATTGATATTTGAGTATTAAGTACGTTAAAAATGGATGAAAAACAATAGTATGTTTTTTTCTCATAGACAAATGGAATAAATACATGATTTTAAGATAAAAATATTTTCTGTACTTTAATGGCGGGGAAGTTAATTTTTGTTAATAACAATTATTGCAGTCGTAATTTTCAAGATACACTGCAAAAATTGGTAAATAGTATTAACTGGTTTATTTACGACCAAGGTCGGCTGCAGTGTATGACGGCTTTATGGGGGAAGCTGCTTCCGCGTGGTAGACGCTGGCACTGAAATTGAATTCGCGCGTTCAAAGTGTAACACTTGGAAAATTATCATGAAAGAATGGACATATCGAGGACAACTGAAGGAGAAAGGATTCGCGATTGTATCCTTTATGAACATCGAAGAAGCCTTCAATAACACCTCTGGAGAGGTCATCATGACGGCCATGATCACACATGGTGTGCCTATTGCAGTCGTGGAATGGACGAGCCACTTGTTGGCCAACAGGAATCTAACTACGACTAAGGGTGATACCATTTTATGTGGAACCGTGGACTCGGGATGTCCGCAGGGAGGAGTTTTATGGCCCTTGCTGTGGTGCTTAGTAGTGGATGAATTGCTTCATCTACTCTCGAGTCAGGGCCACCACATCGTAGGCTATGCGGACGATATACTGGTTATCGTGCGCGGCCAGCATCTGAAAGCGCTCTTTGGAGTAATGGACCAATCCCCGATGATAGTGGATTTATGGTGCAAGAAAACTGGACTATTGGTCAATCCGAGTAAGACAGACGATAAGAAGCTGTTATGGAACGAGCACCTGGAAAACAAGTGCAAGAAGCTAGTAGCGACTCTATGGCTCTGTAAGAGAGCCATAGGGAAAAGCTCGGGCTTAAAACCGGAGATACTTATGTGGATCTACACAGCGATCTTGCGACCCAGGCTAACCTATGCGGCGGTGGTCTGGTGGAGCAGGGTCGAGCTGTCCACTGTGAAGTCTCGACTGCAAGGGATCAGGGGACTGATTTTGAGAGGCGTCACTGGTGCCTTGAAGTCGACATCCATGATGGCACTAGGGGCACCAATAGGTTTGGAGCCCCTCCATCTCACCATCAAGGCCGTGGCTGCAAAGGCGGCCTGGAGACTTAATTTGGTAAATGACAGAAGGATCTCGACAGCAGTGAAGATCCTAGTCGACATCGCGAGGAGGGCGACCCTGAACATGCCCAGGGACAAAATGGCCACTCGCTACCTCTTCGACAAGAAGTGTCGAGTTAAACTATCCACGAAGGAGGAATGGGTTAACGGTGACGCACACCTGCCCAGTGATGGAGACAACTGGTTTACAGATGGCTCCAGAAACGAGGGGCATGCAGGAGCCCGTGTACATCGTAGAAAGAACGGAATGAGCTTCACAATGAAGATGGGGTCTTACGCCACAGTTCTACAATCTGAGGTTACGGCCGTACTCCAGTGCGCCTACAAGGCAAAAGAGTATGACAACAAAAAAAACATCCGTATCTGCTCAGACACCACGGCTGCTATGTTGGCCTTGAATGAAACAACGACCACGTCGCTATTAATATGGGAATACTTCGAGGTTCCAAATATGTTAGCGATGGAACCCCGAGTTACTCTGCTATGGATCCCTGGACACAGCGGTATTAAGGGCAATGAGATATCGGATAGGCTAGCCAAATTAGCAGCAAGAAGAAATTTTACTGGACCCGAGGAACATCAGAATGAGTGGGATTAGGTCTCTGGTTGCAGACAGGACAGAAAATTCTTGGGCTCAAAGCTTAATTCTAGCCGAGCGAGGGAAATACTCAAGCTCGGAAATAACGAGATCAAGGGCCTAACAGAAATGTTTACAGGACATAGGAACCTCGGATATCACAGATATAAGATAGGGCTTGCGGAAAGTACCCTCTGCCGTCTGTACGGAAAGGATAATGACGGACACAATGGGATTACCCAAGCGCCAGGGGCTGTTACAGTCTCAACCCAGAACTAATAATAAATAATGGACATATCGAGATGCTTTTTTTTTTAAATTCAATATATCTTTTGACGCTGATTACAAATTTTGCATTAGAAGCTCTGAAAAAGCACGTTTAATGCTGAATGTAAAATTTGTTTTTCATTAAACTCATGTCGTTTTCATGAAATTTACCAAAGTAAATTTTCGATTGTTAAACATTTCCGTATCCTCAGATTTACTCGACAATCGCAACGTAATCAGTGAGCATCGAGTAAGCTGTGTTTATAAAACAATCCTCATAGTGATTTTGTCTTAATCCTCAATTTCCCAATTTTTTCACAAAACGTTATGACCCGAGCTTAATGAAAAACAACTTTTTCATTCAGCACGCATTTTTTGTAACATTATTGAATAAACTTTAAAGTAACAAAATACTGCTTACATAAAATCGAACAATTATTTCGGTATTTGTACAATTAGTGAAAATATAAAAAATTACACTTACCTTTTAAGCATAAGACGTGCTTTTTCTGAGCTTTCAATGCAAAATTTGTAATCAGCGCAAAAAGTTAGCTAGAAATAAAAAAAGCATCTCGATATGTACATTCTTTCATGACATTTTTCCAATTGTTACATTTTGAAGACGCGAATTCAATTTCAGTGCCAGCGTCTACCAGGCGGAAGCAGCTTCCTCCACAAAGCCGTCATACTATTTACCAATTTTACCTTCAATTTATAATTAAACAATCTACCTTTTCATTCAAGAAAACGATGCTGTGCAATTAATTGTGCAATTAGTTGTGCAATTCATTAATAAATGTTGACAAATAGTCCACGAGACCAATATAAATAATTTTAAGTAAAAAAAAAACGAGAATACAGTGCTCAAAAGGTCGATTTCATGAAGAATTGACATTTTTGGTTTCAAGGGTAGTTTTCAGGGACTCGTGACGGGGTGGGTTAGGGGTGTCAAACCCATATGTCTGATACATGAAATTCTTCGTTGGATAATTCTCTACAAGCTTCTACACTTTCCCGTCACATTTTCCCAAACCCTAAAATATTATTCCAAAAACTCAAAAAAGTGAATTTTCCCCATGTATTTTACATGGGAAACTTCAAGTCAAAACTGGCACCTGTTAAAATCAAAATTTAAAAAAAATTAGGGAATTCCTTTTTTCGGATTTGGAATGAAATAGGGGGGGGGGAGGCGTTACCCTTAAAAAAAGTGTTTTTCAGCCACCCTAATGATCACATACCTCGTTTTGATTTTAAAATGTTGTGGTACAAAATCATTCATTCTGTCTTGGAAAGTCGAAGTCGAAACTTGTTTTTGGAGTGGATAGACGTACTATTGGCAGAAGTTATCCGTAGTGTCTTAAAAGTTTATTTTCACATTTTATTTTACACGCAAAAAGTTGATTTTTCGGAGACGGAATCTGCCAATGTTCGTGACCCTTTGATGGACTGTGCGATAATTGTGTGGAGATGCTTGGCGAGATGAAAATCATAACGGACGAGGAACTCATTTTAATTAATGAAATTGACGAGGAAAGCTATTTCGAAGAAGTTGGAGAAGTTTCATTCGATGATTACGAACAATAGTAAAAAAGCAGAAGCTTGTAGAATGTAAATTACACTGTAGTACAAAATAAAAGTGGTAAGTATAGCCAGGAAACATCCAGGCTGGAGTCTGAAGTTCCTACAAAGACAACGGTGTTCTGTCTTCAAATATATGAGTACCACAAGAGGGCAGTGGGGATTATCTGCTGCAAACCCGTCCCCAGATTTAAAATTCAAAGCTTCTGAATCGTGGGTTTAGTAATTCAAAAGGAAATGTCGGATTCACAATGAAGGAAACCTCGGCCTCTGCAGAAATTTTTCGGACACAGATACATGCTCTGATTCCAAAATTCAACAAGAATTTCATCATTATTACGGAACAAACAGGTATTTTAACAAATTTGTATATTTTTTTTCTTCTAATATTTCTAATCTTCTATTCTTGATCAATAATCTTCAAAAAAAATCTATATTCTTTTTCTTCTAATCCTTCTAATCTTTCAATCTTGTTAATATTGTTATCAATTAAAGTTAAATCTCATATAATTAATGTCCGTCTTTACAAAATTTTTTTTAGTTTGCCAATTTAAGTCTACGTTCAACAGGACTCTTGCCGAAAAAGGATCAAAAACCGTGTTTGTGAATAGGAAAGAAATTAGTAAAGTTACTCATTCCTACACTGCGCAGTATGTTATTACTTTTTCTGGGCAATTTTTACCTCTTGTTTTCGTGTGCCTGCAAGAGTCGGCAGGTGCACTTGGGCCTAGGTTTCGAAAAACGGCGAATGAGTATGCTAAAAAGTAATCGAACGTTGTGATTACGTCCTCGAAATCAGAAAAACTCACGTGGACCCTCTACAAGGACTTATTACATTCATGTTTGAAATCCTACGTGGGAGAGAAAAACAAAAAAATCAGTGCATATATGATGAGATCTTCAAGCTGGACGGTAAAGGTTTACCGAAGTGCACCATTAAAGTAATTCCGCCAAAATTTACTACTTTGGTCCAACCTTGTGATGTGTATTTTTACAGGCAGATAAAAATTTTATAAAGCGTCTTTAAAACTGTTCTTACTTGATTGAACAAGATCACGAAATTGATTCCACTATCAATTGTCCTGCCCGATATTTGGAAATATGTTACATTATGCTTGGTACGCTTTGAAACTCTGTAATGATAGGGAAACTTTTATGAATCTGAATGAAGTATAATTTCCCGTTTATCTTCTAAAAAACATGTAAATATAAAAAATTTGCGTTTATTAGATGTGCCAAATGACGCGAAACTTTTGGTTTTCCTTGCTTTTGTATCGAACGTCACTCTGGTTCTTGCGATACTACATAATCCTCATATTATAAAAAATAAATTTTCCGAATAAATGTTGATGAAAAATATTAAATGTAATAAAGATAATTTACTATTATTTTTACGTTTTTTTTATAGTTAGTAGAAAGTTTTAATAAAATATACAATTTTTCAAACGAGAGATAATAAAAATACGATAGGCAGAGTTTTCAATAAAAATAATGATTAGATAATCATTAAATGGCATAATTTTATCAAATATTATGCAGAAAATGGTATAAATGAGCACTTTGATGAATAAAAAAGAAACTAAAGTACGGGCAGCGGGAATCGAACGCGCAATCTTCCGGCTATCAGTTAAGCCCTCTACCAGGTGAACTTCCGACGCTTGGAAATACTTTTACGCTTGCTCTATGCCCATCAATTCGTAATTCTTTAAATGCATTTTTCTGCAAATTGGCTAAAAATTGTATCTTTTTTAGTTTTCGCAGAAAAGCTCTAGTAGGTATCTTTCATCGAGGAGAGTATCAACCCAAACAGAAAAAGCATATCTTAATTTTTCCTTGTAAGATAGGTAAATTAACCCCTCATACACTTCCCTAGTGTTTTTTTTATAAGACCTGATTAATTAGTACGAGGAAGTACTTTTGTACCAGGTGATGTTTAATCTAGTTCAGTTTGTATTAGCATGATTAAAAAACAACCGATTCTTTTTTCAAGGTAGTTACACTACCCCCAGAGACACTCCCCCTTGTGTATTCTTGACAACATGTTTGATTAGACCTGATTATTCAGTCAGAGTAAGTACTTTTGCACTGGACTTGATTAAACATCAGCCAATGCAAAAATTCTCACCAAAATTCTCCGTACGCAAATCTTCACAAGTTTAACTTATTTTTACTCACATTTATACACTTTTTCATCGCTGGAACACCCATATTGGATCGGTCATTTTGAATTTTGCAAATCTAACTTCAGATTGATCATCAGATATATTATAGACCACGCATGCTCACCCAACTTCCTCGGGTGAGGGGGGGGGGG
>CAKNWW010133494.1:3025-13323 GCA_932074435.1 Andricus kollari | reverse complement strand
CAACAATTTATATCACATACAGTTATTATTATGCGATTTAGAAGGAGTACAATTTGAAACATTTCGAATATCTACGATTCCAAATTTAAATATTGCAGAATTATAGGAAGTTCAAATTTGTTAATGCAAAAAAATATTTATTTCTCATTTTTTCTTCAACACTTTTAATGACACAGTCATACAGAGTTCTATAAACTTCAATCTACTTCAAACTATGCACCCTGTAATTTGTACTTTATAATAATTTAACGTATTTTGTTATTCAATGAAGTTTTTTGTAACATATCACGTTCGCGTAGCCCTGGCCATTTCGTGTCGAGTACTCCCGGACACATTTGTCATTGTTGGATTTAATTTGTTCTATCAAGAACTAATAAATACCCTTTTTTTGTAAACAAAGTAACCTTCAATGGATTTTTATTTTCGGTGAGTATGTTTTTTTACTGTATAAAATTTTGAAGTCTTAATTTTAAATACAGAAGTCCCGTGGTTTAATATTATGATAAAATGTCAAAATATTTAGATCTTCACGGTCCACGGGGCTACCCTTACAGTCTTTTTGAATAAACTTTTTTGGTCCTTAAGTAAATTGCATTTTTTCATATCTACGATTTTTCTTTAAATATCTTCTTTGGAGTTTTAAGTAAAAGAAGTAACACTATAATATATACAGAAGCTTACTTGCAAACATTACAAAACTGACGAAACTTCTACTTTCAAAGGGATTGTTACATCTTTTTTTTTTAGATTAAAAAGAAAACTAATTTATTTAAGGCACTGTTGGCCTTAAGGAACACATTCTCATTAAAATACACGCGCTTGGCACTTAATTTTTTATATTTATTTATATATAGTTTTTTAATAAATCATATAATCACAATCACTTATTGTATATGTATACAGTATACACACCCGTGTAAAAATTTCTGATCTGGCTTTGGCTTCTTCTTCATTAAAATTACTCTTAATTTCTTTTAGGAGGATAATAATTATAGTATTATGGTCTTTAATTCATTATCAATTTCATACAAAATAAGAATTCTCATTTATTATTATTTTTTTAACATATCTTTAATGATCAACCTCCAAATTTTCCTGTTTAAAAAAGGCGATTTTGTAGGACTTTTTAAAAGTAACAATTTGTTCTCTAGGCTCTAGACTTCTGTTTCATATAATTTGGTAGGTCTTCTTGAAAGGAACAATTAATTGTTTGTACTTTTTTTCGTATGTAGACAAAAACTGTCCAGATGAGAGTCATATTTTTTTTTTGTTTTAATACCGAAAATCAGTTTATTTTATTTCACACATTATTTACTCATAATATTTTTATAAAATTTTGCCAGGTCATGGTACTTGTTGTACCGATTGTTGTAATGAAAAATTTTAAGACTTTTTTTTGCACATATTCTATTAAATTGAAATTGCCTAATCATTACAGTGACCTGCTCTCGTATAGTTCCTCCTAATTGTGCACTGAAACATTTTCAAAATAGCTTTTTACTTCTATGAATTAAATTAAATATGATTATCAAAGTTTTCATTAACACGACAAAATGAGGATTATGTAATTCTGCTAGGTTAGACCCATAAGACACAATGTTTATTTAAAAGCTGATATTTTCCACACAGGGTAGTAAAAAATAAAATTCTTATGTTTTGCAAAATGACGAGGAATTAACAATACACGTTTAACATATTTCAAGGGCATTAAAAAATCTTTGATTTTACTCATTGCAGTTTCTCCTTAAGGCTGATGCTACAACTCAAAACTCTTACCTGCTGATTGTGATAGGGTTAGCGTTACTGTCCGGATTTACAGGACCTAGACAAGTTATGTTTGCCTGTTCAGTGCAAATTGTTTCCACCGACGGGGCTAAACTAGCTTCAGCCGATTTTTTCGTCGGGTTATCTCCACTGCCATCGGGGTCGTTGGAGTTGGGGTTGGTGGATGTGATTGTGCTGAGGTTTAGCGACAATTGTTCAGCTATGATTGGTGCTGGTGCTTTAAGCACATCGCTAAAGCTCGCCTTGAAAGGTTCAGGATCTGCTTTGCTGTCGATATTTAACGTCGACTCAAAATTATCAAAGTTGGCCCAGCCAGTTTGTTCCACTGGTTCAACAGTGGCGATATCCCAAGGATTAACAGTTGGTAAAACGATATTACTGCCGACTAAAAAAAAATTGACACTTTAGTTCCACATTTTCAACAACAAAAAAAGCTTTAATCAATCTTTTACTAGGTTTACTATTCTATCTTACACTTATCGTCGTTAGAATCAATTTCCATATCACAGGGATCTTCTTCCTCTTCTTCAGAGGAACTGGAATCTTGGCTTTTCTTGCTAGAAAATCCATCCTCCTTATCAATCACAGTCTGAAAGCTTATTTCACTTCCGTCTCCCCAATTTATCTCTCCGTTGTCTTCTCCGAGAGATTTACGCTTCTGGAAGCAAACCTGTAAAAATTCGAGACAAAAATATTAAATTTATTCAAAGGGGTAGATCACTTTTGAAATCATTTGTACAAGACTTTGTGAAATCTTGGAAATGTTTTTGAAATCTTTGTGAAACCATTGAAATCTCTGTGAAATCTTTTAAATTAAATATTTTTAAATCTCTGTGAAATCTTTGTGAAACCATTGAAATATTTGTGAAATCCTTTAAAATATTATAAATTTTTGCGAAATATCTGAAAATTTCTGAAATCTTTGAAATCTCTTAAATCCTTGTGAACTCTTTATGAAACCATTGAAATATTTTTAAAATCTTTGAAATCTTTGTTGAATGAAATCGTCTGAAATCATTAAAACGTCTGCAATTTTTTATTAAAAGTAGTTATCTCTAGTTGGCAGGTTTAAAAATTAGTCAATTAAAAAAAAATTTAGAATTTAAAATAATTTTTCCCTTACTTTACTGAAAAGGTCTTCTCCTTTTGTTAGATCGTCATCATTAAGAATAAAATCTATCGTACCCAGCTGACCGACCGTGTTGCTGCTATAAAAAATGGAACTTAGTAAAATAATTTCCTTCCAAAAACTAATTTTGTATTTTAAAATATTACTCACTGTAAAGCTTCATCTCCATCAATGAACTTTTCATCTTGAGCGGAGTATGATGCAAACTGAGATCCCAGTTGCTGTCCCTGATAATTAGAATATACCTGAGATGTAAAATATCCTCTTATTTTAAAAATCTTGTCCACGCGGAGAATTATTATATATTTCAGAACCTTTCAATTAAAAGATTTACAAAATGAAAATGAAAAATGTACAGACCTGTTGTGCGTAAACTTCTTGCGAATAATGATATACATCAGAGTTTTCTCCAGAGTCCATCATGTAAACTTGCGCTGGTCCACCCTAAAAAATCAAACATATTCGTATGTTTAACAGATTTCCTTAAAAATGTTTAATCATAAAAACGTCTGAATATAAATGATTATGAACTAGAGTCTTTAAATTTTAAATCTAAATTCCATGGAAAAAATTAAAATCTTGCCAGCATTATTCGCTGAGTTTTGTTTATATCCTCTAACTCCGTAGATACGAAATTTTCCCAATTAGTAAGAGTTTCCGCAGGTAGGTTTGCCTTCAGGAAACTGTTGAAAACATTATTCTTTTCACACTGCGTCACAAGATTATTCGCAATGTCAATTAAATGACCCATATATGCTTGCCTGACACCAGATTTTTCCCTTCTGAAAAGACAAAGAGTATTAAAATTGAATAGGCAATACAAATGTTCAATTTATTAAAAGCCGGATTTTAGACTCACTTTCGGTTATCATTTTCTTCCCAGCCTTCCAATATTCGCTCTATTAGCTTACACTTTACAAATATCTGAAAGCAGAAAAAATTGTTTAATTAAGAAATTATTTTTTTATCAATATCTTTTTTTACTTTTTGTCTTTCAATGCTTTTACTAACAACTCACATTATCATAAATAAGCTCGTTGGTATCAGGACAGTTCCATTCGATTGCCAATTGGAAAATTTGTTGCACTTGAGTATGTAGAAAGTTGTTCCATGAGTATTTAAAAAAAAGATCCTGCAAAAGTAAATTAGATAGAAATTGTATAGAAAAATAAATTTAAAACAAAGGGATGTCAAACGAAAAGAGAACTATAAAATAATTACCAAAAGAATGTGGAACGTTCCCAGGTCCACTAGCTTTTCATTTATCGTTGCGTTCTCGGTGGATAACAAGGTAACCAATAATTTTACTACGTGAAGACGAGTATTTCCAAATGGGACATCTAACACGCCCACAGTTGTGCTCACCGGTGTTTTCTGTAAATCGACAATGTGGAATCGGAGAGAAATCTACCATTTTTTTTTATTGAAACTCAAAACTTTTATAACATACCTGAGGGGGTTCCAACAAAAGTTTATTGAGCTGTTCCAAGAAAGGTATCGTGGCATTCGAAATTTTGAGACACTGCTCGTTGTTGACGAGCTCATCGGAAGAACCAGATCCGCGATCGACGTCAGAAGAAACGCTAACAAAAGGATAGAAAGCTCAAAGTAATTCAGAGTGACCATTCAAGTCTTTAAAGAATCTTCTTGTGACATTATTTTGACAACGTTTACTGAAATTCGGTACGCGTAGCATAGAGAAAATTTATAAATTTAAGAACTCAAAGTGGAAAAATTTTAAGTTTAAAGCGCTTTAAATTAAAAATGAAACATTGAAAATTCAAAAATTTTGAATTCAATCGTTAGATGCATAGTATTACAAAATAAATAATTAGAAATTGTACAATTCCAAAGCAGTAACCTTACAAATGCGAATAAATTCGAATTCGAAGCTTTCAACCAGGAGTATTAAACAATCTGCAGATCATAAAATACAATGATAGAATCTTGAAAGATTCAATTCAAAATCGTTGAATTTCATAAGCTATACATTAAAAAAGGTTTAGTGTTTGAAGTTTTAATTTAACTACAGTAGTCCCTCTCATTTTGTCCCGATTGGGGAACTAAGTCCTCTTGTACTGTCCATTATGAAGTAGGGGGGATGACCAATCAGAGCGTAAAATCAGGGCCGTTCGGACGTTCCCGCGCGTGCTTGTTTGCGCATGTTTACGATATTACGCCACGTGCGAGTCAATGCCG
This sequence comes from Andricus kollari, assembly GCA_932074435.1. Classification (NCBI taxonomy): domain Eukaryota; kingdom Metazoa; phylum Arthropoda; class Insecta; order Hymenoptera; family Cynipidae; genus Andricus; species Andricus kollari. The sequence goes on along the minus strand of CAKNWW010133494.1, from coordinate 8,210 downwards.
GTGACAAAAAGTTGAAATACTTTGCGAGACAACATGAGAGGGGCCAAGATGAGAGGGATTACTGTAATTGTAAAATTCATTCAATTTTAACCCTCAAACGGCACACTGGTGTGAATTAGCACCGGACAAATTTTCTGTTTGCTGGCATTTACGCAGGCATAGCTGGAGCGGCTTATCCCCACTATATTAAATAATGCGTAATATATGCTAGATGTTTATTATACATATGTTCAATATTTAATATTAACATTACAAAAAAAAACAATTGGCACTAGTGGGCCGTTTACGTATGCTGGGTTGGAATGTGCCGTTTGAGGATTAAGCTCTTTCATTTGAAGGGTTTTCAATTTGAACTTGTTCAATTTTCAAATTTTCAAGTGCTTCAAATGTCAAATTATTCAATATTGAACACTTAAAGTCAATCTCAAAATTCATAAAACCTTTATAATGATTTTTGAAATTGACGAAGATAGACACATTGTTAATCGCTGTGAATTTTTAAGAAGAAATTTTAACTTGCTTATGAGAAAAATTGTTAGTTTATTATTGTTTATTCAATCCAAGTTATTTAGACTTTTGTCAAGACTTTTTTAGACTTTTTTAGCGTCAAGAAAAGCAAAGTTAAAATCATATTCAAAGCTGTATAAGAAGTAATTAACAAGTTATACAAAGATGAAATTAGATGATTGTCCTTGTGCAGTATTTCTGTGATTTTTAATGTTTATCGTCCATTTTCTCAAAAAATATAAGTTTTACGGTAAAAATTTAACAAACATAAAATTTGTATTTGTAAAAGATCCACGACTTTCATTTGAAGCTTTTTTGTACATTTTTAAGGTTTCGTAGCCCCGGGCTGAAACCCTTATAGTTTCGGTCGGGTGTCCATCGTACTTTTTTCCAAGGAGGGAAAATATGGTGGAGTAGGGAGGGAACGTTTGCGATGGGGAGGTTTCAACGACTTAATTATGTTTTTTTTAAGGAAAATAATTTCAAAAAAGAATTTCAAAATTTTTTTTAACCATTTTTTTCCAATATTTTTTTTAATAAAATTTTTGTTACATGAAATTTTTTTTACATACTTCTTAATTCTTTTTCAAAACTTTTTTTAAATAAATTTTGTTATTCAAAATGTATTGTTTTATTAAGTTTTTAATTTGAAAGAGAGATTTGCGCGTGTTTTCATGGTCATTTTCGTAATCAACGCGATGAAATACGTTGGTATACAAGGTGTAAAAAAATCGGAAGCAAGACCGGTTTGGAACTTTATCCGAATAAAAATATCTTTTCATTTTATTCCATGCATCATTCCCATTCAAATTGGTCAGTTGCTTGTAATATTTAAAAATATGAATTTAAAACTGAGAGTTTTTCAAACAAAAAAGAAAGCGGTTTAATTGAAGATCTTTAAAGATGAACAATTCCAAAATGAAACGGTTAAAACCTTTCAAATTTACCAATTTTTTATTAATCAGTTCTAATTGAAACAACAATAAATTAAGTAATTTAAAATGTAAAATATGTTCAAAGGAGCAATTAAAATTTATTGTGGCGTTCAATATTGATTTTCTTTTTAATTAAAAATCCAAACATTTAATCGATGTATTTGAGGTTCAACAGATCGAAATTAAATAATTTGAAATTTAAGGAGGAACATGCGGCACTTTGAGATCATAATAATATCTGCAAACTATAGCTGTGAACCTTTTGCCACTGTACTTAAGATGGAGAATGATACTTTGAAAAACCCACTCCCTCCATGAATATATCACATATTTTGTAATGACCCCTTTGAATTATGTTAATGAAAAAAAGCTGTACTATGAAAAACCGACTTTTCAAATATTACAAAATGCTAAAAAAATTTAATGAATACTTTTATAAATCCTTGTATCAGCTTTCAGATATTAGTGGTGAAAATAAACTCTCAAAAGTTCATCAATTTATCTGCAGCCGTCTTCAAGTTATCGTGTTTACAACTAAGTGTCACCCCCATTCCCCTCCGCCCCACAAACAAATTGACAATAATGTTGCATTTCTAAAAAATAAAATCATGTTTCTAATAATAATGCACTAAAACATTTCCACAATAGCTTAATTTTATTAATTCAATTAAATATAATTATTGAAGTCTTCATTAACACGACAAAATCATGATTAGGTTGGGCAATTGATGGAAGTTGGAAGCAATTTGACTTCATTTGTTTTACGTGTGATCGTGTTGTTACCCCTGTTGGTATTTACAATATTTTTTAAATTTGTTTCCCACCAAACTGGAGTCTTCATGTAACGTTGCCAAAAAGCACGTCAATTTTCATTAGCAAGTTGAATTATATCACTTCAAAATTAATTTTTATATATTCTCCGGTAGTGAGTTTTCAGTTTATATATTTGTATGACGTTTAGAAACACCCTTTAACACTTTCTTACGTTTTTTGATTGAAAAGCCTGGATTTTAGAATAGAAATTTTCGATTTATATGATTCTGCTGGGTTAGGCCCATAAGACACAATATTTATTTAAAAGCTTTTATTTTCTACACAAGGTGGTAAAATTTTTTATATTGTGCAAAATTATGCGGAATTAATATAAGTTTAACATATTTCAGGGAATTAAAAAATCTTGGATTTTACTCATTGCATGTTCCTCCTCAAACCATTCAGCATTATGCAAATACTAATAAAATAAATAATTTTTCAATAGTACAATATCCTGAAGTTTAAATTAAAATTCGGAAATAAGTAAATCATAAAAGAACCACTACAATGTTGGTTTTGAAAATAAACATCAGTGAAATATTAGCCTGTCGAAATCAAAATTGCCCTATGTTTAAATTTTACAATTGTAATATTTAATAAAAAATACAATGTTAGTTAAAATAACGAATAACTTTGCAAATTTGCAAAATAAATGTAACCCTAACCTTTAGTTCTTTATATTACATACCATTTGTTCTTCTGAGTTAGAAGAGTTAGTAGCACTTGAATTCCACCAACGATACTGCTTTCTACCTTTTCTCCTGTTAAAATCGTTTCCAAGATCAGAGTCACTGTCTCTATCCTGTCAGGAATTAAATAAAATGAAATATAATTTGATATTACAAAGGGGTAAAGAAAATTGCATTAACAAAAACTTACGATTCTAATCTCTGGAGAATAGGATCAGCTTCAGGTCGTTCGGTTAAATTAATTTTGTACTCTCTTCCTTCAGTAATCATATCACAGAGTAGTTGCGAAGAATTTCCGTGCTTTGAGGATCCTGCTTCAGAGGAGAGAAGTTTGATCAATCGCTGCACCAGCTGCTGACTGTCTAACCACTGCAAACATTTTCAATTAATAAACTTCATTAAATGTGAGCGTTCCCATGACCGTTTCTAGTTAGGAGATATTAGCGTTTTTCTACGTCACAGTCAAAATTATTATTTTAAGGTTTGAGTAAGGGATGCTACTAGGACATATACTGAATCTATTGACCCTATATTCATGTCCCGAATAGAAGCGGAACTGGATGTATTTCATGTTCAAAGAAGACGTATGAGATGTGCGCTTTTGTCTCGTTTTTCAATCTAAAGATTTCGTTTTGCGTTATAAATACCGGGAATTTATCCGACAATATTACACTATGCACTTTATCCGAATAAAAATATCTTTTCATTTAATTCCATGGAGCGTTCCCATTCAAATTGGTTAGTTGCTTGTAATATTTAGTAATTACAATTTAAAAATGTAACAGTCAAAAACTTTTAAATTGAACCATTTTTAATGTAAGTTTTACTTGTATTAATTCCGCTACACTTTGCACAGTATGAGAATTTTTCACCACCTTGGGTAGAAAATATAAGACGGTTCCGTTGAAATGATTTAAACCCAAAGGTACGAAAACAAGAATGTTTGTCTTGATTTTGTATCTGGGATGTCTTAAAACTATTGTTTGATAAAAAAAATCGCCGCCAAAGCCTTTTTTTGCAAAAATCCATTTTTAATTTCAAAACTCGAAATACGTACTTTTTCCCTGTTTATGGATACAAGAACATTCCTAGCTTTTCTATTTAAAATAATTAAATTTCGAATAAGAGATAAGAAAAAAATAAATTTATAATGAAATCCAAAAATCAAGTTTTTCATGAAAACAAAGTCACATTAAAAATTATGAAGGGGGTATTTTTGTAGAACTTTTTCCAATTAACAATTTTTCTCTCTTAAGTTTCTTTCATATCTCGCTTCGTTATCGAGACAAACTGGATATTTCGATTTTTTTAAACTAATTATGGATTTATTTCAAAAACGGCTCCGGCGAAGATATTATTTTTTATTGAAAAATAGTTGTAAGACATCCAAAATACAAAATCAAGAAAACCATTCTTAGTGCTCGTACCTCGGAGTAGAATTCATTTCAAATGAACCGCGGTAAGCTTTTAAATAAATGTTGTGTCTTATGGACTTGACCTAACAGAATCGTATAAATCGGAGATTTGTATTCAAAAATCAAAGATATTTAATCAGAAAACGTATGGAAGTCTATAAGGGTCTTTCTAAAAGTCATCCAAATAAACGTTAATGAAAATTAACGTGAAATTTGACAACGTTGCATGAGGACACCAATAAATAGTGGAAATGTAATAAAAACACTTACGTTTAATATATTGTGTCTCATGTCACTTCCTTCTACCTGCGTGACAAGTTTTAAGATTAAATCCATAATTGCCGATGTTTCTAGATGGTGCAAAAGTAACTCTACACATCGCTGGCGACTTTTTAGGAATTCTAAAACCTGCAAACATGTGAACTGATAGGAGTACCAGTTCTGGAGGAGCAAATGGAAATTCGGGAGAGGACCACGGGTGTTGTCGGGAAAAAGAGAAATGAAAGAGACAAGAATTATTTATCATGTTTCAACTATCAATTACTGTTTCAATATATGAAAAAGGATCATTCACGCTGAATAATTTATAATTAATTAAACAGCGGCAATAAGCCACTTTTTTTAACGCAACTCGTGGCAATTAGACAATATAATAATAGGAAAGAGTATTGTGAACTGTTATATATTTGTTGTTAGTTTTTTTTTTGCGAATGGAAATTAGAGAAAAGATGTATTCTCAATAATACTCTCAACACAATTGATTTTAAATTGTAAGGTTTCATATACACGGGTTAAAAAATGTTCATGAATGATCCTAATCTTTGAT
>CAKNWW010133480.1:1157-15272 GCA_932074435.1 Andricus kollari | reverse complement strand
GTTTCCCAATAATTTTTTTAATATATGACTTACTTCGAAATTTTAATATTGACTAACTACGAAATTTTAAATTTTGTCGTTCACTTCGACGTTACAACTTTGACTTCGAAAATTGTCCTTTAAGGTAAACATTGTTTTATACATCTAATTCATTTTTGTTTTGTATGTGTTTTTTTAATTTTTATTTATTAGTTATTATATACTATTAAAACAGATGTTTGTTTCTGAGGAAGGCCCACAGATGAGACCGAAACGTAAATAAAAAGGAATTGGAAATCGATTTCTTTCTTGATTTTTTTCTAAATTGATCGTAAGACCGAAATAAAAATATGAGAACTTCGTTTTCTCTCATATTTTGAATATACAAAAACGATCGAAGAAAGTCTCACTTCATGATCTCATTTGATCTCAAAAGTGTTTTTATTTATTGCTACGTCCTTTTATTTCGATCAGGAGCCCGTTTTCAGAGCTCTGGGAATTTCGTGTCAACTTAGTTTCGTCTGTTTCAGGTTTCAGGTTAACTTAACATCGGAGAAGTTTGCAGTGACGAATCGGAGTGTATTTTCAGAGATTGCTTGAATCTTTCACACTCTTTGGTGGCTGGCTCCAGTGTCCGTCGTCGCAAAGATGTTCAGAGTTTGTGGTAACTGAAGGTCGACTGGTATCAGCCACCCCCAGCGAAACACATCCAACCTTAGAACTAACATCGAGATGATCTGATAAACATCTGTAACTTTCCCATACCTAGATGAATTGGTTACTCGTCCGACATCGTGGCCTGCGCGTTGCATCGATTTGCAGACGCTTCACAGAAGACTGTTGGAGCCGTGGCTTACTGGAAAGTCATGACGTCCTTGGATCACACCAATGTCTCGCTGTTGATGGCCAAGACGAAGGTGGCATGAATTCGAAAGACCAGCAGCCCACGACTTGAAATATATGCTGCCGCACTGCTTATACCTTTAGTTGCTCATTTTCAGTCTGTCATTGGACTAACTTCGTCGGTCATCTATCATCTTTGGTCTGACTCTTCCAATATTTGTCGAAATCTTCGACCTCCTGACCTTCGGATGTGGTTCCTCCGTGGCCTCGACTGAGTCGATACTCAATCTTGCCGAAATTACTTCGGATTGCAGCTCTGTATTAGACACTTCACGAGAGAATCCGTGGAAAGAAGAGTGATCTAACACCCTGTAAGGTTACACCTGGTACCTTGGAACAGGCACGACTACGATTCATCGGGTATGTGCTGCGATGAAACTATCCTGATGAGATAAACCAGCTACGCAAAGAATTTTCAGTTGCTCTTGGAAGTGCACTGATACGCCTACTTCCAGTCCTGAATTCTGAGAGATTTATTCGAATCGGAGGCCATTTGAAGAACGCTGTATTAGACTACGACAAGAGATGTTTTCATGTACTACTGAAGGAGTCTGTACCTACTGCGCTGATGAACAGAAATGGACACCAGGCTGTGTAGAATGTGCTAAGCCGATGCGTTACTTGCGTAGATATCGTGCAACTATTTGCACGCAAGTGATGAGTCATTTGCCTACTCATCGTGTTACTCAACCTGCGAGAGCATTTGTTGTCAGATGGTTGGACTATGCTAGACCGATCTGGATAAGTACCACGAAAGGACAACACTACAAGAGCCACATTGTGGACTTTGTTTTCTTTGCTACTAGGGCTGTCCATTTGGAAGCCATTGCTAGCTACGATTCTAAAGGATTCATAGCAGCCTACAAGAGTTTTGCTGCACGACGGGGGATGAGTACCACGCTTTATAGCGACTGTGGTCCGAACTTATTCGGAGATGATAATCAGCTTCGTGTGCTGTTTGAACAGGCATCTGTCGAAGCCAACATTTTCACTCGATATCTGGCTGATCATGGCACCGAATGGAAGTTCAATCCACCGGCTGCGCCACATTTCGGCTTCTGACGATCCGAATGACCTGGTAGCATTGACACAAGGTCAATTTTTCATCGGCCATTCTCTTCATACCATTCTGGAGCCTTCTATCATCAACGTGAAACGCAGCCAACCGCATCGATGGGGACTAACGAGACAAATCGAGGAAATATTGCATTAATCACACATGAGACTAGGCCCCCATCTAAATGGGCTCTCGGTCGAAAAATCGAAACTTATCCAAGATCGGGCGGTCATTATCGTTCTGATAAAGTGAGGACTGCCACGACTACTTTAAAAAGGGCGATTATAAATATCTGTCTCTTGCCAGTGGAAACTACAAATTCAACGGAAGGTACACACACTAAGGATAACATTGCTGCTTGCAGCCCTGTGTCAGAGCGGGCGGCTAAAGTCTAATCATCTCATTCGTGGAAGCTCCACGAAGGCGGGCGGAATGTTTCGGATAGAAAATGTTATCTATTTATCGCGTTCGCGGGTTCCTCTCCTGACTTGCTCGTCTCTCCTCTCTCCCCACTTTCTTAAGACGGTGGTGAGGTGAGGTGAGGTGTGTGTGTGTGTGTGTGTGTGTGTGTGTGTGTGTGTGTGTGTGTGTGTGGACGAGGCTATCAGGTATGGTGACAACTTACTCGCACCGATTGTGACACTTCGTGGATAAGTGGTTTTTTGCTGACTGAAACTGGTGAATTAATCATACTAAAGTGAATTTCCTTTTTCAAGGAACCTATACAGTGTTTTTTTATTTCTTAAAATATATATACTACTCGAGTAATGTTCAATCAAATTGTGTCGTCTTTAGAACATGATTTATTACCTTTTTTCCTCCTGCATCAGTGAACTTTGAGAACTTATTGTGCATTACTATAACAAATGATACAAAATACCTCAGCAAAAAGAAAGTATTAATACGTGTAAATTCGAGAAGGCGGTTTTGAATTTTGAATCTTTCTATACGTAAAAATACAGCGCACGAGTTTAAGTTCAGAGAATTCTCTTCAATGCATCAACACGAATTTATTTATGTGTCTGCCATTTCGTTTTAATTCGTGCGACTTAATATTAAACTCCAATTGATGCGGATTCGTCAGCGCGTAAATGCTTTAACATTGGTCAATGCATCTTAATTCGTGAGACTGAAAGTGTCCCTCCAATTCATCTGAATTCGTAAGCGCGCAAATGCTTCAACATAGGTCAATGCGTTTTAATTCGTGAGAATGGACGTCGCACTCCAATTCGTTGCAATTTTTCAGAGCGAACTAAAATGGATTTTACTTTCAAACTATTAAATTTTTTAAATATATTAAAGATATTTAATATATAATGATATAATAGTATATTATGCACCTAGGGGGAGAAGAGGGTCGAGAAAGTGCCTCTCCCCCTTGGTGCATACGATATTTTTTATAACAAATGGATGATTTCAGATATTTCGCGAAATACAGTCATGACTTTAGTCCATATTAGATTTTGAATAAAGAAGCATCAAATGCATGTTAACTTATTACAAATTATCAAAAATTCAATAAGAAAACTGTCGGGAATTTTTGGTAATTTACGGTATCTTTAAAGGTGATTTAAATTATTCACAAATGTAATTGAAGAAAAATGTTTACTTATTTACAGAACACGTACAATCCTTTTCTTCCCTTTTTGCTGATACATAATATCAGGTAATATTGTGTACATGATAAGATCAAATAAAAATTAAACTATGAATTGTTGAAAATGCTTTTGTAATTCAGTTTGAACTAACCTTCTCGTATTCTTCATCTAGGCCAGGGCTTGCCACTTTCAGCAGGTGCAGACTGACACGACAAGTGCGAGACTGACAGAAAGTTTTATTTTATTTTTTATTTTTATTTTTTTCTTCGTTTTCCATGAATCGTACGAAAGGTTACGATCAATCGGCACGAACTTTACAGCGGGGCGTCCGAATTTTTCGTATTCGAAACCTTAAAAAGAACCCAAGTCAAAGGAAAACTTGGAGGATAATTTATTGCGGTCTTTTTGACCTAGTCTTCGTTACTGACACTGTCAGTCTTGTCAGCCAAAGACTGACTTCTGGCGAGCCCTGATCTAGACAGCTCTGCATTGATTTTTCGCAAACGTTTGCGAATTATTGTTTATAGACATTTTACCGACCGACCACATTAGCTACATTTGTTTAAGCATTTCTAAACAAAGACCTCATTTGAATTTTGCGTCGAATGTATTTGGTATCGTAGGAAGTGTTTCACAGCGCCATCTTCACCTGACTTACCGGCTAGACTAAATACATCTAGATGGGAAACAACTACTTCTAAACTGAACGTAAGTCTGTTAGGCCAAATAAAATTTCGGCGACATGGAAATTATGGTGCATGCCAGTTCGGATACCTAGACATTAGTAAAAATGAAAATTAGGGAACATGCAATTTACGACAAATGATAATTCGGATAAATGTAAAATATGACATTTATGTCGAATACAAATGCGGGAAAACAGAAATTAGATTAAATTAAAATTAGGATAAATAAATATTATGGTGAATAATAATTCAAAAATACGAAAATTATGCCAAATGAGAATTCGGTATAATGGAAATTATGATAATTAGTAATTAGAACAAATAGAGGCTATGTGAGTTGACAATTCGACAAAATGATTGTTCGGCAACTTGATTTTCGGTCAAATGAAACTTAGGTAATATGGGATTTGGGGTATATTCATGCGACTCGGAAGATAAACGGGATCCAATGGGATATCCCGATATATCCTATTGCTGTGAAGGGGGTAAACTGGGATAGGAAAGCAAACAGATTCAGAAAGATAAGTAAACGATTTTATATTTTAAATTATTTATATTTTTATAGAGGAATATTCACAATAGACGAGAATAGACAAGAGATATTATACAGAGTCTAGGCTAACTGGACATTAGAAAGATAGGCGAGAATATTAAATTGAAACAGAGACAGAATAACATATTAATAAGATATCCTGGAAGATTTTGGGACTTCTTTTGGATATTCAAATGTCCCACGTGAGATGTCTCAAAACCATCACATGGATATCTAAATTTCCGTACTTCTGTCGCTTTACAGTGTACGTGTGGATATTAATATAGTGATGAATTGATTATATTTGATCATATACCTATGTATTTATTTTCTTGGTATAAAAATAAAACTTTAAAATATACAATTTTATTTTCAATTATTTGAGAGGGCATTATTTACAGTATCTTTTAAGGTCCTGATCACTCCGCCTGGGTCACTAGAACCTGTAACTGCTGTTCCGGTTACTATCATATTAGCTCCGGCCTAGAACAAAAATTAAAAAATTGTACTATTTTATGCTTTCTAATACAAAGAGCGGTAATTGAGTGGTGGTAATTGTAGTCGATTTGCAGTGGAATTTGAGGTGAGTTGATAGGAGGAGTGTTTGAGACTCTTTTGGGTAGGCTAAGAGATTAGGTTGTTTAGCGTGAGGAGCAGGGTCGGCAGACAGGTGCAGCCGAGCAGCGACGACAGGGAGGGATAGGGAGAGAGAAGCACGGAGGAAGGTACAATTAGCAGGGTGAGGTAGCGCCGTTGTGACAGAAGGTACGCAAGTTACGTAAGGCGTTACGGACAGAGGTTGCTTCGAATCGTTTCGATGGATTCAGACGAGGAAGTATTCTGCACGCCGAAAAGTGAAACAAAAAAGAGGGGTTAATATAGGAAAACGGTATACAGGGAGAGATTGATGGCGGATAGTTTTGGCTCAATTGAAACATTCATAAATAGGAAGAGGGATAGGGCGGAAAGAGGAAGTAGTGAAGACAAGATAGAAGTAGGATCCACATTTAAAACCCCGAAACGAAACATTTAAAACCCCGAAACGCTTGGGAAACGAGGTAAGGGAGGGGATGTAGTGAGAAAAGGAAGAGAACAGAAAGTGCTTAATATATGAATGGGAGCAGGAAACATAGGAGCATGTATGGGAAGGACGTAGAAGAGGAATGGAAGATAAAGGAAGCTAACAAGAGAATGTGGTAAAGATTCTAGGGAAGGATGGAGGAATGGGTGTGGAGTGGATGAGGGAGTAGGAGGGGGCTAGAGCGGAAAATGAGAAATAATGAAAGAATGGATGTGGAAAACTGGCAAAATGAGAATGAGATAGAAGAGATCTGAAAGTGAAAGAAAAAGGAAACGGTAGACGCATAAATTAGAAGCGTAAAGATCTGTAAGTAGTTATTATCCATGTCGGGATTTCCCCGGACATAGCCTCAATTTAGGGCTAGTGTGAGTTGTCCTACAGGATTTTTTACTTTTTCCGGGTTTTTGTCCGGATTTTTCAAATGATAAATTTGTATGTCTTAATCAATTTTTGGACCTTTTTCTGTACAAAATTGTATCACTCAATGCCATCTAACCACCGACATATAGTACTGGACCGCTAGCTACGGCCGTCAGAAGTGGAATAGGAAATAGAAAGAGAGGGAAAATCGAGAAAGTTGACCTGTTTTTTTTTTAAGGGTGATGATTGGTTTTACTCATCCTCCATCTGCTTTCATAGAAAAGGATCAATGGACCAATCGCCATCGTTAGAAAAGGACAGGTCGAATTTCTCGATTTTCCTTCTCTTTCTATTCCCTATTCCACTTCCGATGGCCGTAGCTAGCGGTACATACTATATGTCGATATAGTGAACATCGATGGCCAATATTTTTTAATAATATTGGCCGGATTTCTAATTATATATATATATATATATATATATATATATGGAGGCTTTTTTATACTTTTTTTTCAATGTTTTTCTGTCCTACCTTGTCCTCTTTTTAAAATAATTTGTTGTCCTACTTTGTCCTCATGTTTCAAAGCTTTTTGTCCTACTTTTCGAAAATCAATTAAGGTCATCCTATTATAATGTAATAGTATAAGTAGATTAAGATGGGCTCGCTCTCACTCGCTCACTCTCTCTCTCTTCCGAGAGTAAAATTGAGCTATATGAGTATAGAAGTAAGGAGATAGATATAAGAATTAATGTAAATAGTTGTAAATATTTGTAAATAGTAAGGATAAGATAGCACGGGCCCACAAAAAAATAAAAGTGGTCTGAACTTTACATGCGACAAGGCTACCTTTATGGATTTTGAGCCGCTGAATCGGAATCCAGCCTTAGAATTTTTCCTAGACCCTACAATTTTCTCCTAGCCTAGGGTAAATGTGTGAAATTTTTGAAACTTCAGGCTCCGTTGAAGTTATATTTATCCACGAAAAAGTTAATGGAACAACGTCGTTTGTACGTATTTCGGGTCGCACATTTTAAGTCTAACCTTAGAATTTTTGTAAAGTATCTTTGAATATCCCTAGCCTAGGGGAAAAAGTGCATTAACGGGCAAAACTTGAGGCTTAACGGAGGTTTTGTTTGTGAACGGAAAAGCTGATGTCTTTCCGTATTTTTAACTGCTGATTTCATATCTGACAGAAGAAGTTTTCTGCAGTACCTCGGATATTTCCTAGCCTAGGGAATTTTTTATATTAGATTTTCCGATGTTTCCTTATTCTTTTATCGTCAACCGTCCTTCGAAGAGGATTCCTTTTGCGTCTTTTTCTTGTACTTGCAACATCTCTTTTTAACCTCCAGCAAAAATCTGCCATCATGTGTTCATCCAACGTCCTTGATAATGCCGCTCCATTTTGGTCCATATCATCTCACATGCGGCAAGTCACACCTGCGAAATGTCATATCTTCGGCATGTCTCATCTGCGGCATATCTACCTAGCGGCTTCTCACCTGCGCGGCATTTCTCATAGTGAAATTGACATTTTCGCGGCATCTCTCACCAGTGGCAAGTCTCCCAGCGGCATGCCTCGCCCAAGAAAATTTTCTAACTATTTGTAAATTTGGTCATTTTCAAAACTACTTACAATATTTTCTTCGACGAGAGATGCCACTGGGAGACTTGCCGCAGTTCTGCATTCTTTAGAACTACTTAAAAAATTTTGTTGGGCGAGAGATGCCGCTGGAGAGACTTGCCACAATTTCGCCATCTTTACTACTAATTTGAACATTTTCTTGGGTGAGAGATGCCGCTGGGGAGACTTTCCGCAGTTTTGCCATTTTTAGAACTACTTAGAAAATTTTCTTGGGCGAGAAATGCGCTTGGATGATTTGCCGTAGTTTTGCCATCTTTAAAACTACTTAGAAAATTTTCTTGGGCGAAAGATGCCACTAGGAGACTTGCCGAAGTTTTGCCATCTTCAGAACTACTTAGAAATTTTTTTTTGCGAGAAATGCCGCTGGGTTGACTTGCCGCAGTTTTACCATCTTCACAACTACATAGAAAATTTTCTTGGGCGAGAGATGCCGCTGAGGAGCCTTTCCGCTGGTGAGAGATGCCGCAGATGTGACAACTAGTCCTGGGAGGCTTGCCGCAGTTTTGCTATTTCAATATGGACTTGAAAATTGTTTCCAAGTGAGAGATGCCGCCGGTCAGACAATAAGTCCTGGGAGACTTGCCAGAGTTTCGCAATTTTCATTTACACTTTAAACATCTTTGGGAGGGGAGAGATGCCTTTGGTGAGAGATGCCGAAAAAATGTCAATTTCACTGTCAGAAATGCCGCGCGTGAGGGAAGCCGCTAGGTAGAGATGCCGCAGTTGTGACATGCCGCAGATTAGACATGCCGCAGATGTGACATGACGCAGTTGTGACATGCCGCAGATAAGACATGCCACAGATGTGACATGCCGCAGATGTGACAAGTCGCAGGTGTGACATGCCGCAAAGAGACTTGCCGCATGTGAGATGATATGGACCCCTCCATTTCTTTGATGTAGTGATGAAAGCGTTCTCCCTGTTCTTCACTGTAATCACCAAGATTTTCAGGTACCTTGATGCCGAATTTGTTATCTTAGCTACTGAAAATACGCAAATATATCTATTTACCTCGCGAAAATGGAACCTCTGTGGAAACTCTAGTTTTTCTAGGGTTTTCACTTTTTTCCCTAGGCTCGGGAAAATCTAAGGTACTGCAGAAAACTTTTTCTGTCAGATATGAAATCAGCAAATAAAAATACGGAAAGACATCAGTTTCTCCGTTCACAAACAAAAGCTCCGTTAAGCCTCAAGTTTTGCTCATTAATGCACTTTTTCTCCTAGGCTAGGGATATTCAAAGATACTTTGCAAACATTCTAAGGTCAGACTTGAAATGTGCGACTTGAAATACGTACAAACGACGTTGCTCCATTAACTTTTTCGTGGATAAATATAACTTCATGAAGCCTGAAGTTTCCAAAATTTCACACATTTACCCTAGGCTAGGCTAGGGTCATGTGAACCTTAAAGAGATATATTATCATGTATGTTCTGCTACCTCTGCACAAAATTGAATAGTATTGAGTCCAACCCCTCCATCAACTGCGATGTCCAATGTTGGATAATTTTTTCGAAGCCATGCTACTTTCTCCATCATTGGTTCCATAAATTTCTGTCCGCCAAATCCCGGTTCCACCGTCATTACGAGGATCATGTCGGCTTGATCTATATAATGTACTACTACATCCACTGGTGTACAAGGCTTAAGGGCTACTCCCACCTATTGATAAAAAAGATATTTTATTAAACGATTATATTTCACTTTCGTTTGTTTCAGGGGCGTGTTACAATTACGAACTTTTTTGTATAGGTCCGTTGACCTGTGCAAATGAGGAAAGTATATGACACGTGCACTAACTTCACCTATAGGGAAAAATTCAATTCAGGAAGTACAGTGATACAACTTAGCCTAGGAATTCAAAATAAAATCGCGCAATCGGAAGACCTCCCTGGTAAAATTAAAGATAGCTCGCAAGTCGAACAATGAATAGGAGTTTAAAATGCACAATCAGAATAGGTACGAGCTGGTCATTTCTAACGAAGAACTAAACCAT
Organism: Andricus kollari; assembly: GCA_932074435.1. Classification (NCBI taxonomy): domain Eukaryota; kingdom Metazoa; phylum Arthropoda; class Insecta; order Hymenoptera; family Cynipidae; genus Andricus; species Andricus kollari. Next base: position 5,434 of record CAKNWW010133480.1, on the reverse strand, counting down.
CTGCATCTAAGAGCACGGTAAGTCGGAAAGCCCGCCTGGATATGGAATGAGTCTTCCTCAGCATGCATATTGCAAATAGTGCATAGATTTCCACTCAAATAGAAATAGTGGAAAAGATGTTAATGCACTCGTTTGTAAAACTAGACAAGTAATTTCAATTTTATTACCGGTTTTTGTAGTGCTTCCTACAAGCACCACTTGACCAGCTTTTAAAACTGCTTCTCCTTTCGTCATATTTCGACTATAAAATGTTCCCTCAACAAATTCACAAATGCCTAATAATTTTAAGTACCGCAGCTCCATTCTATATTCTTTCTTTCAATTTAAATTACAATAAGTTCAATTATTACGAGAAGTCACCGCGTAAATATTTCAAACGATACTCTTTTCAGAACACGTGACCCGATCATATGGTTGCGATTGCAGCGCCTCTGTAGGTCGTGCTCACCACGAATTGCTGAACTGATATGCTTGTTGGAAGTCCTCAACAACTTTCTCGAGGAAGTGCAAGCCGTTCCCAAATAATCATATTCGCATAAGACCTTCAGCGGATTCCCTTCGAAGGTGGAAGTACATCCTTTTGGAGACCCCCCCCCCCTTTTTCAAATACCATGACCTTCGATTTATCTTTGTTAACCGTAAATAAGTTTAATTTACAATATTACCCAATAAGTCAATTTTCTTTTAAAGATCCATCAGAGAATTTACAGCTAAACAATATCATCAGTAGGGAGTGTACTAGATACGGAATGCTTTTGACTACAAATCGTCTGCAAAAGGAAAACCACTGCATGAAGATTTAAAGTGTTTCTTTTATATTGATTTTAAATTGATTATCTGCTGATATTGTTATTATTATTATCTCAAATAATGTATCTTGCCGAAAATTGTTCCCTTAATCTTGAGCCTGAAATCATGTAATTGCTGACGCTCTTGATTCACCCATTAGTTGATTTGAACTTGATTAGAATGTTTGCTGAAATTGTTTCTTTTATCACGTTGAAAAGTTATATGTCGCCGAATATCATTCCGTTGAATTTGACCCTGAAAACTTATGATTTCTGATGTCCTCGAGTCACCCATTAATTGAAAAATTAACTGCCAAACTCCTTAAAATATTAGCGATAACTCCCCCACTTTCAGTTACATTAGTAAAGATGTTATCTTTTAACTTTAAAGATAGTGAAGTTCGTGGAGCATCTGCAGATTGAGCTTTAATTTTAAGTTTATTAGAATCAATTTAATTTACCTTATGTTCTGACCCAAGAAAGGTCTGGCGCCCTGGGAAAGGTACGATTTTCTTATTCGAAATTTGGATTGTCAGTACCGAAGGGGTATTATAAGAAAGATAAAAATAATAATATTACAATAAAAAGCGGAGATGGTCCAGGGATTTTAGGGGATTGGAATGCGAGGACTTTCTGTGGAAGTGGAGAGTCTTGAGTCCACCTAGGAAGAGTGGACAACGCGCTATAAATAGGATTTTCTATCGTTTCGGATGTGGAAGTTATGTCAATTTACGGCGGGACGTTCAAATTTTAGATGACAAATACATATGCCGCCATTTTTTTCCAATGGATTGAATGGAAAAGTTACACGTTTTCAGACGGGAATTTAAATTTTAGCCAATACTTGATATCGCTTTTCGCGGTGCATTGCTAATTTTAAAACACCAATCACTGCTCGACCCTGGTTGTCCAGACGCTCACTAAAGCGACTCTAGCGGGCCTGAAAGTGAACTTTGTGATTTAGAACGTAACTATACTACAATTAGAACCACAGAGGATATAATGTTAAATGCGGAAGGTAAAAAGTTATTCAAGTTATGCCTTAGAAATTTAAATGGAAGTATGTGTTACCCTACAAGTGATGTATGATACTTTATTCGAAACCATCATGTTATAAGCCTGTAGAGCCCCCAGAAAAGTGAGCGTTAGATAGCCCTTTACCGAAATGGTGCGAGAATGTCCTATGATAGGAATGTTTTTTGATAATGATGATGATCACTGTCAGAAACTTCTTCTGTTTTGTTTTCTCCATTTACCAAATGTCTCGAAGGCCAGTTCATATTTATCCTTAGATTTTTCGGGTTATAAATCTTGTTTTGCTTATTTCGCTTCTTCATTTATGTTAAGGGGTGGCATTTTGTTTGTTTTTTCAATGACTCAAAGTATACGAAGATTTACAATTATATGTCTACATCAGTGCGGCTGCGTCTCGAACTAATAAAATGTCAGTAGTTGATACTTTTCGCCAAAGGGTTGTCTAATTCTCACTTTTCTAGGGGCGTTATAGACTCATAACATGGTGGTTTCGAATAAAAGCATTTTAGAACTTTATTTGACAATAAGAAACCTTCAAAACATCTCGTTTTTTAACGAAATGGATTTTATGAATGAACAAAATGGAAAGATACAGCCATTTTAGACACTAAATATAATTATGACTAATCAACAATAGGCAATTAGCTGAATACAACGCGTAAGGGGTTTTTTGGGTCGCTGATTATGAATCTGAATTAAAATTTCAAAACGGTGGATCCAATATAACGGATAAAAAATATGTCTCGTGGCTTTAAAATGTATTTTCGAAGGTTTTTCGTGTCGCTGATTACGAATCTAAAGTAAAAATACCGAAATTTAAAATATCAGATCCAATATGGGGGCCAAACAATTAAGAAATTGGCTCGTGGCTTCAAAATGGATCCTCAGTGGTTTTTTGGGTCGCTGATTGCGAATCATAAGTCAAAATTCTAACATTCAAAAGGACAGATCCAATACGGCGGACAAAAATGAAAAATAAGTATTGTATCCGCGATTTTAAATTTTGGAATTTTTACTTCAGATTCATAATCAGCTACCCAGAAAAGAACAATGAATCCATTTTGAAGCCTACGGACTTATTTTAAAATTTGTTATCCGCCATTTTGGATCCGCAATTTTGAATTTTTAAAATTTCAAAAATGTTACTCCAAATTCGTAATCAGGAACTCCAAGAACCTTCCGTGGATGAAGTTTCAAACAATTCGCACGCAAGGAAAAATGTATACTTTAAAGGATTAAAAACAGAAACGAGGGTAAGATATGAGAAAAAGAACAAGAAAAGGAAACTCATAGAGGACAAATTAGTTTGGGAACCAAATAAAGAAAATCAATTTAATGAAGTCATGAAAAAGCTATGGAAAACAAGAGAAGAATGTTCAACACTGGAAGAAAGATGGGATAGACTAGTTTTAAACATAAACAAGAAAGCAGAAAAAGAATCCGGTATGATAAAAAAAGGTGGGAAGAAAATTCGAGATGGTTCACCTATATAAGATATAGCCGGATATGTAGGTAAAAATCAGAGGAAAGTAGTTTGGAATAGTGTAAAGAAATTCCAAAAAAAACAAAGAATGACATAGATAAAGTTACTACGCAACGAAAAAAACAAATTGAAAGTAATTTATACCAGAAAGAAAAAAACAGTTTAGCGATAAGAGATTAAAAAATGTTGAGGATACTAAGAGCATGGGTGAGTTATGGAGTGCGATCAGAATATTTACAAAGAAAAAAAGAGGAAGACAACATAAAATAGGACAGTAATGAAGTAGAATTAATGGAAGAGAATAGAGTGCACTCTCGCTAAGTAACTGCTGGATATGTACCCGTTTTCATCCACATAAATTTTTCATACATGTATGAGTATCACCCGCTCCTTGCTTGGAATATACTCAGCATGTCCCAATTCGAAAATTTCAATACACGTCACGAGCTGGATTTGTTTTTTAACAAATGCCAAAATAACTTAAAGGGGGACGAGGGTCGAAAAGTAATGATTTCACGAGTGTGAAGTTAGCTGCCCGAGCGAATCGAGGGCAGATATCACACGAGTGAAATCGTTGCCTCGACCCGCGTCATGCATATAATTTTTCATCATATCGATAATCGAAATTCGACTTGACATGCCTCTGGAGCGAATCGACAATATAGTTTTCTATCCTAGGAAAGAAAACTCGATTTTCGACCCGCTCCACGGGCATCGAAAGTCGAGCTGAGATCTTGAGGATTTAGTGTGTACTCGTCTGTATACACAACTCCTCTATGTGTAGTATACATTCTGTCAAAAAAGTACCGGGAATTGGTCAATAAAACACAAAATATTTATTATTCATCCAAATTTATTTTATCTCCTTCAAAGTAGGCCCTATCTGAAATAATACACTTATGCCAACGAATAATCCAATCGTCAAAATTTTTTTAACGCATTTTCCGGAATCGACTCAAGATCTCGCCGCG
>CAKNWW010133465.1:1830-13526 GCA_932074435.1 Andricus kollari | reverse complement strand
TTAGAATTAATCCAATCTCCGATGTTGTACCTGGTAGTTGCTCCATATTGACTCAAGATGTAGGAAAAATAACCCATTTCTCCGGAAAATTAACTGACCTTTTTAATCAAATTAATATCGGTAATATTAGTTGTGTTGAAGGAGCAACTTACTTTCTTAATTAGATGTAAGAATAATTCTTTTGCACCGGCACACATTAAGCATTGTTTTAATAATTTTAATGTTCAAAACTTAAATTACAGGTTAATTTCAAAGTTTGAAACTATGAAACTTAATTTTCAAATGAAATGTTTAAGAATGGAAATTGATAACAATATTAAAAATATTCACTTTTTAATTTTGTCGACTTCAGATCTTGAGAATGGCTCAAAGCCGAGCCGAAACATCGATTAAAACTTTTGACACTTTAATTAAAATGTGTTGTTTTCTTTTATAAGACTGTAAAGACCAATAATTGTTTATTTGGATTTTATACGACACTGTATTTATCTTAAAAATATGCAGGCAATACAATTGTCGGGATTCGGGACAAAATGCGTTAATAATATAATGAAAACCTTAAACTTTATAATTGAAGTAAATGTAAATTTTCATTGAAACATTTCCGATGTATACAAATTACAGCCAAGTTATAATCAAATTATGCGAACAAAGATAATCAGATTTCAATAATTGAACATAACAAAAGTTTAATATAATTTTAATAAATATGCAATTCGTTAAATTTAACGAATTAAAAATTCGTTAAATTGAACACTATAGAGAGGTATATGTCGTAGGTAATTAGGAAAATTATGGTTTTGGCTAAAAACTTAGGGATTTAGCTAAACGCGAGAGTTTAGGAAAATCTTCCATCAGGTGTTTCTTTTTCTCTAAATTACTGGTCAGTAAGTCAGAAAAAATGGCTTTTACGAAGGTGTCTGTCTGTCTGTCCATCTGTCTGTCTGTAGTGTGTAGTATTGTGTAGGCACGATAACTTTCGAAAGATTGATCAGATTGGATTGTGCTTTGGCATACTTTTTGAAGGCCTAAAAAGAAAGAACGAGTTCGTTAACCAGCTATTTTGGATAAAAATACCAAAAGTGAGCACATTTTGAAAATTTTTGAGACCCCCTTTTTTCAATATTTGAAAATCCCATGTGCGGTGATTAGTAGTAATCAAAAAGACAAACAATTTATCCTAATGAAATTTTTCGATAAAAAAAAAATTATGAGAGTTATAGCATGTTCAAAATCCAAAAAAATAAACGAAAATTAACATTTTAAGCCGAACAACGCACGATATAAAAAAAAGTCAAGAGGAGAAAAATGTTTCTTTTTGAGAGCCCTACAAGCTTATCATAAGAGCTTTTTGAATTATTTCGAAAAATCAAAAATTCAAATTTTGATCGCACAAAAAATAATAAAAAATAAAAAACTCTATTTTGTTATCAAACTATGCAAGATAAAAAAAAATATGAAGAAATAAAAATCGTGCACCTAAAAAAGATCTACAAATTTGTTATGAATCACTTTTTGATAGGATGCGTAGTTTTTCTTTCATTCGTGAAAAACAACATGAAAAAAAAATTAAATTTTTGGACAAACGACACAAGCTATGAGAAAAAAATAAATAGACTGAAGCTGCTCATCCAAAAAACAGCTACATATTTGTTATTAACAATTTTTCTATAGGACGCTTAGTTTTTGTTTCAATCGTAAAAAAAAACATTTAGGTTCACACGACGTAATGTTTTGGAAGACGACACAAGGAAGGAAAAATATAATAGGCAAACTTGTTCACACAAAGAGGATGTACAAATTTGTTATTTATAATTTTTAGAAAGGGCGCGTAATTTTTTTCAATCGTAAAAAATAAGAATAAAAATACAAAAAATTAAATTTTTGGAAAAACGACACAAGAAACGAAAAAAAAAATGATAAGACAAAAGTTGTTTAACCAAAAAATATCTACAAATTTGTTATAAAATCTTGTTATAAAAATGCATCAAAAATTAGAAATTCACTTTTTTGGAAAAACGACACAAGCTACAAAAACTTTTTATTTAACCAAATTTTTCGCCTAAATTATATCTACAAATTTGCTTAGAACCACTTTACACTAGTATATTTATTTTCAGTTTAAATCATAAAAAATAACGTTAAAAGTAAACCAATTAAATTTATGGAGAAATGAAACAAGTTTCAATAAAATGTTTAATAACAACATTTTTTATATAGGATGCACGCTTTTTTATAATCATAAAAACAAGACAATGAAAATAGGCACGTTTCAATACCAATGCATATTATGAATTGTGATAATGTACATTCATTAAAATGATAGATTTTTCAGGGTAGCTGAGAATAAAAATTAGTGCAAAATAAGGAGCAAATATTGAAGTAATCATGAAAAATAAAATTTGTACATTATTTTGCAAAATCTGAATAAGTAGTACCAGCTTGAGATACAGAAATAAATACGATATACATTTGATATAAGTGTTGAACATAATGTAGAAAAGTTCCGATTTTGGACAAAATCGAGTGCGAAGCACGAGATACGCGATGAGAATGTGTTCGTTAAAGCCAAAGGAGCTTTAACAAAAGAGAATTCACAATCACCAAATTACAGTTGTCGATGATTTGACCTTCAACTTTAAAAAGTCTGGGCGCAAATGTGGGGGAAATACAAAGACCGAGCGCGTAGCGCGAGGTAAATACATCATCGAGCGCGAAGCGCGAGATAAATATGTTATCGAGCGCGAAGAGCGAGAACCAACAGTCGCGCGCCCTAGGCGCGCTCAAACTTGCGAGCGAAGCGAGCCGCGTGATATGAATGTGCCCGCGTAGCGGGCAGATTTTTTATATTTCATTTAGAGTTTCAAGTTAAAATACATTAAGTATAATTGAACGATCAAACGAACTTACCAGTAAGTGAAGTTCGATCGCAATTATATGAAGAAGCCTCTTTCGAAGAGATTACAGAATGTCGTATTCCCTTCGTCACGCTAGATTTCACGACGTTCAGAGTGGGGGAAAATAAAATATACTTCGACACGCTGCTACTTTGCGCGTTCCAACCCAACCTCATATATCTAGAGTATTTAAAATTGCTAAGGTCTTATTAGGGTTTAGGGATTTAGAGAAAAACCCAAAAAATTTTTTAGGATTTTGGTGTGGGGTGGGACTGTAATCTCGTCGAAAAAGGTTCCTTCATATAATTGCGATCGAACTTCACTTACAGGTCAGTTGGTTTGATCGTTCAATTATATTTCAATCGCCTCTTTCTCAAGATTACAGAATGTAGATGTTAAGAAAGAGAGAGAGAAATTTTTAATACACGGAAAGAATTAGTTGCTGAAATTTTAAATGACTGAGTCAACCACTCTAGGATAGGGTCAAACGTATATCATAAATTGGAAGTACCGTCGTTAGAAACTTTGATTGCTACATATTTAAAAAGTAGGAAGAATCGTAGAAAGTACAAAAGACTTTCAATGAAAATGTAAAGACTAGAGGAATGGAGTTCTTGAAACACTCATACACTAATGCTTCGAAGCCAGTCAATGAAATTCTGATTGACCATCCCATAATTAAAATTTGATAGAGCCAGTGAACGAAACTTTCCATGACTCCTAACGAGTTTTTAGAAAAGAGTGTTGCCAAATTAGAAAAAATTATTTCGAGGTATTATTTCATAATGTTATGGTTACTCACATAGCCTAATGCTTCAGTTATATTTATTTTTACACAGCTACGAACACTGCACACACACACGTATTATCGCACGCTTTTTACCCTATGAAAAATCGAAAGAAATTCTGCGGAGGGATTCGAACTAGCTAACACCTATGTCTAACGCAGCGAACGGAACTTATCACTAACAACTAAACCCCACGGCTAACCTAACACATGGAATATTTTGCAGAAATCCCAGCAAAGAGCCGAAGCACGGCACTGCAGGGCCGTGTGCAAAATACCTGGCCCCCGTTTCAACGCATGAGAATTAAATTTTATGAAATAAAATCTCTTTTTATGTTGAAAGCTTTCAACTTTTATTAACGCTTGTACTTTCAAATTAGCCAATTTTAAACAATTTGAATTTTAGGCTAATATATCATTTTCAGCTTATCAATTTTAAATCGTTTCGTTTTGAATAACTCATATAGAATTATAAATTTCATGATCCTCCGTAGTAACATTTTCTTAATTTTAAATTATTTTCTTTCCAAGTTCAAATTTCAAGCGTTTGAAACTACTACTGTTTAATTATGCATGCTTCCAATTAAAATCAAAAATTAAATTTTTACACCCTTGATTTTCAATTATTCAACTTCAAGAATTTATACTTGTAATGAGTAAAAGAGATATATTTTTTCCTGCTTGTTTTTAATTAAATTTAAGTTTGGTATATATTTTGTATGATATTTAATTCCGAATGCTTTTATTTTAAAATTTCGCAAGCTTTTTAAATATTTTTATTTTAAAATAGCAAATTACAATCTAGGAAAATTAAAATGCAACATTTTTTAACGTTAATGTTATAATTCTTTTCATATTCAAGGGTTCAATTGTACATAATTCAATTTCAAACGTTTCAATTTTCTAACTACTCAGGTTTTCCTGACAAGCAAAGATTTTACATTGACAAGTGACAGGCTTCAGAAAAATGCTACAAATTTTTTCAATAAAAATAAAAATATTTTATTTACACAGCGTAGATAACACATTCATAATTGACAGAAACCCGTTTTACATCCAATGTTTGGAAATATAGCTATAGCATTGCAATATATTCAAATTATAAACTACCCCCCTCCCCCCACCTCTTACTGTGCTTAATTTATGGTTTCTCGATAAAAATAAGATATGGGACTGTAAACTAGTGGAAATTTGTTCTATTTAAGATAACAAATGCTTTGCAGGGTGAAAACCTCATTTTCAAAATTCTATAATTTTTTTCTCGACCATTTTAATATTGTAATATTTTTAACATATGTATATCATTAAGCTATTTCCCTTTCGGCGAGCCTCTAGGGGTAAGCGTGACACTACCCGATTCGGGTAGTGTTATTTAGGTGGATTTGTAGTAAATGGGCTCACCACACCCACGACCGCCAACAGCAACGCAGCAGTATCAGACGGTCACCCATCCAAGTACTAACCACGCCCAACGCTGCTTAACTTCAGTGATCTAACGGGAACTGGTGCTTCCAGCGTGGTATGGCCGTGATCTTTTATAATCTGAATGAAACAATATTCCATAAACAAATTAATTTATTTTAAACAAAAAAAGTAACTTTTCTACGATAAAAGATGACTTGTTAAGAAAACACTTAAATTTTCCACAAGATAATTAATTTTTTACAAAAAAATTACATTTTTAACTAAATAGTTGAATTTTCTACCTTAAACAAAAATTCTTAACAAATAAGGTAATAGCTGATATTGCAACCAAAAAAGATGAAAATTCATCAAAACAGAAAAGAAAATGAATTTTAAATCAAAAACACGAATTTTCAACCAGAAAATAGGAATTTTAAGCAAAAAAAAAAAAATTTCAATATAATAGTCAAATTTTCAACCAAATACGTGAATCTTTAACCAAAAAGATAAATTTTTAACAAAGTAGTTCAACTTTTACCCACGCAATTGAATTTTCAATGAAAAAAGATCAATTTTCCACAAAATAGCAAAACTTTGACCAAAGAGATGAATTTTCAACTAAAAATATGGATCTTCAACAAAAAAATGATTTCTTAACAAAGTGGATCAAACAAAACTTTAAAACAAAATAGTTAACTCCTCAAGCAAAGAAGATTTAAATTTTTATCTAAAAAAGATTTCAGTTTGACTTTTCAACATTAAATTATGAGTTTTGAATAAGAAGTAAATTTTCTACGAAGATGCTTGAATTTTCAAACCAAAAAGAAGAATTTCCGAAAAAACAATAAAATTCTCAACGAAAAAGGATGACTCATTAAAAAAATTATTGAATTTTCAATCAGACCAGTAGAATTTTGGACCAAAAAGGATGACTTTGTGACAAAAGTATTGAATTTTCAACCAAACAGTTGCATTCTTATCCAAGAAAGATGAAACTTCTATTCGAAATATGAATTTTTTAATAAAAAAGATCAATTTAAAAAAAAGTTGAATTTTCAATCCAAAAAAGATTTCAGTTGATGTTTAAAGAAAACAGGTAAATTTTCGACCAAACAGGATGACTTTTTAACAAAATTATTCAATGTTTAACCAAACAGTTGCATTCTTACCCAAAAAAGATTAAATTTCTACTAAAGCAGATGAATTTTTAAAGCAAAAAGACAAATATTCAAAAAAAAAAAGTTAAATTTTCATCTAAAAAAGATTTCAATTGATTTTTCAACACCAAAATATAAATTTTTCTCAAAATGTAAATTTTATATGAAATAGTAGAATTTTCAAACAAAAAGATTCACTTTTTATCAAAATGGTTGAGTTTTCAAACAAATAATACAATTCATAACTAAAACGATAATATTCAGGAGGAAGCAACTGCAAAAAAATAAATATAAAGACAAGGCAAATAAATTACTAACAAGAATTTTATATCAGGGTTACCGCAAAACTTCATTTTAAACCTTCCCTAATTTTTTCCTCACTAATTTTTCATTTTCCCTGATCATTAATAATTAAATACCAGAATCTTGTAACATTTTTAACCCAGAATCTTTTATAAACGGAATAAAACAACTTCAAACTAAAGTTAAAAAATTTCAAATTTATTTTGCTTGACAGCGCACATTTGTTCATTGCCGGTTACTGCGACTTTATTCAGACTTACATTAACTACTTCACATGAACAGTACGTTATAACACAAGCGTCCAATGTGGATGTATATTGTGCATATATAGATAACGTAGCAGACAGTCAACGAATTCTTCGAAAACTTGTAAATCAGTTATTCATTTCTGTGTTAGGAAGTTATTGTATTTAAAGCCTTTTGGAATCTGGAGGACTGTTTATACAAAATTGAACTTTTGTTTAGAACTTTGTAAAAATCTACCGAATACAAATTCGAGAACTGATGTTCTTAGATTGTGTTCCAATAATTCTAAGACTTTTTTTCACTTTTATGATAAAGTCTACGGTATATTATATTTTTATATTATTTAGAGAACTGTCAGAAGCGCCTTTATTAAAGCTTGCTGTTAAAAACTTAATTAGAGTATCCCTCTTTGTCGCAAAGCCATTTCGCATTGCTTAGCTGTGGCCGGAGCACGCGATGCCAATAGTATATCTAACGAATCCGAAGGAATATTTTTCCTTAAAAAGGCTTCGCTGATACTTTGCCTGCTATCAAGTACAGGTGGCTCGCTTGTGGGTGAACTTTTCTCCTGCATGGGGATAATAATAAATTAACATCTGGCTTGAAAATAAGGGGTTTTCCTACAAGCATGTCTAAAAGTAAAGGGTAAATCTAAAAGAACGGATGCATTATCCTGCTTGATCTTTGCAAGAGTTTTTACAATTAAGTTGAAAGGTGGAAAGGCATAAAATCTTAAATTTGGCCATTCTACCTTAAAGGCATCAATTTGTAGGGCTTCCACGAGAAAAAGTTTGTACACTCAGAGTTATTCCTACGGACAAATAAATCAACACTTGGACAACCAAATCTTGTAACAATTAACTGAAATGCTTCATGATTCAACTCCTATTCCGTGTCATCATTTTTCATTCAAGATAATCTGTCCGCTTCTTTATTATCGATTGATGCTATATAGGATGCAAACAAGAAAATTAGCCTGTTTTTTGCCCATTGCCAGATCTCTTTAGCCAGTTTATTATAGGGAGGATAGCGCACACCACTCATCTTATTAATGTAAGATATGGCTGTTGTATTGTCAAGCCTAAGCGGGATTTGACAGTTACTTAATTGATCTGCTGACTTTTCTAATGTTAATTTTACTGCTAACAGCTCGCTGTAATTTATATGGAACTTCTTTTGGGCTTCAACTCAAAATCCGTAAACCTAATCTAAACTATTCGTAGCACCTCAACCTGTGCCAGAAGCATCTGTATACATTTCCATTCTGAAATCACCTGTTTTAATAGAATTGATCGTAACCGGTAATGTGTTAATCCACCCATTTATATCAGAAATAATAGACTTTGGAACCAACATATTTCTGACATAATCAAAGTTACTTGATGTTAATGCTTACAAATTTTCTCTTTCTAAGGGTCATGTATATAAAATTCCATACTCTACTGCTGGACAAGCTGTAATTAATTTCCCTATGATATGTGCAAAACCTTTGACTAAACAAGAAGTCTTGGTGAGAAATGATCTTATCTCTTTTTCTAAATCTCTTCTTTGCTCATCTGGTAGTTCAATACAATATTGTATTTAATTGATAATACGACCAAGAAATTTGCATCTCATAGGTGGTATAAGATTAATCTTCTTTTCTTTTACCAAAGACCACAAAAAATGTAATAAGGCGACTGTATCTTTTGTATTTTATTTGCAAGATTCAAAATCCTTAGCCACGCATAACATATTGCCAAGGTAGATTACTGACATCAGTCCTTTTGCTCTTAAATTGTTTATAACAGGCTTCATCAGTTTCGTGAAAATAAACGGCCTTACCAAACCCAACGGTAAACAAGTTAACTGAAAAAGTCTCCCAAAGAATTCAAACCTTAAATACTTTCTACTTTCTTCATGAATCGGAACCATATAATAAGCATCTACTAAATCGGTAGTGCACATAAAAAAAACCCGGAAAAACTAATTTTACAGCCGTTCTAAGTCCTCTATTTAAACTGATCTGTTTTGATGAAATCGTTCAAGGTTTTTAGATTTAAAATAAAGCGAAAGGATCCATCTGAGTACAGACTCGAATCCTCGAAATCCTACTTTTTCCTGAAGAGCCTGCAATTCTTCCAACTGTTCTTTTAAACGCTTAAATTCTTTATTCAATAGTTCAATATCTGCTTTTCTTTTATTATTCACAATCACTACAACATATAAACTGAACTACCGAAAAATAACTAATGAAAAAAAAATCTAATCTCGGAATGTGTAACCTCTAACGCACGACGAAAAAATATGAGGTTGGGTTGGAACGCGCAAAGTAGCAGCGTTTGGGGGTAAATTTTCTTATCCCCCACTGTAAACGTCGTGAAATCTAGCGTGATGAAGGGAATACTACATTCTGTAATCTTGAGAAAGAGGCGATTGATATATAATTTAAAAGATTTGTAACCAAATGATCTGCAATCGTTATACAATGAATTAAGAAGCGTTTTTATTCAACCTTTTTAATTAATTTTATAAATAACAATATTTTCTCCTTGAAAGTAGACTTAGCCACAAAAGTACTTCATGTTGCGGCAAATAATTAACATATTTTTACTTAATTAACAGAAAACGCAGGTTCAATAAAAACTGTCAACATTTTATTCTCAAGTAAATAAACGTTTAGACAGAAACTTAATAATCGCCGATAAGGTTTTTGTAAGCGTATTTTTGTACTTGATCCTTGTGTAGTATTTAATGGATCAGAGTTGTGATAAATAATATGCAATAAAGTTTTATGTATTTCAATTTTAAACAATAAATGAATTCTATTCTAACGTCGTATTTAACATTGCTTGTAAACAAGTTTTTGTGTCAGTGTTTGCCTAATGATTGCAAATCGCTTCCTAACAAAGTTTTTTAAATTTTGATAGTTTAATGTATTTTAATTTTAAACTCTAAAGGAATTATAGAACAAAAAATACTAATTCTGTGATTAAATTTGAGATTTTTCTAAATACCTAAAATGCTCTAGGAATTTAGAGAAATTACCTAAAAGTATTCTAAATGCCTGAATAAACCAGGAATTTAGAAAAAAGGGGTAGGATGTCCAGTACGTAATTGTTATTGCCGCCATCAAAAATTATTCGTAGAGAGCTGGCTAATGAAGATATTGAAACTTTAACTACAACCGATGTTACTTTTATTTCGGATAACATCGGTTATGCTCGAAGATCTATAGAGCCAAAGTTACCAAAAATTTGGAGTGATGTTCGTGATGCCCTTCATAGTGTAAAAATAGAAAGTAACAGAAACGAAAATTTGATGCTTGTCAATGATAGAGAAAAACATGCTATCATGTTTTCTACTAGTTTCAATTTAACCTTTTTGTGCCAGCTCTCCGTATTTTTGTTGATGGAACATTTGACATATTCTACAGCATTTGCTCACTTAACTCCTGAATGTAAAAAACTGCATTTGAATTTGAAAGCCAAAATAGTGTATGTTGATTTCGAAGCTGCCACACATGCATAAAAATGAGAAGTGTAGGGAAAATGTTGAGAAACAGTTGGAGTGAGAGAGGTATATGTCCTTCGGACATCTTTCCTCTCTCTGACTTAAGCGCGCTCATTCTCTCCTCCTCGTACGGTGGTACCGGGATTTTCTGCCACCTTTGGTTACCACGAGGGGTCAATTGACCCCAACCTGCGTTGGGTGTCAAATAATGATTTTCAACAGTTTCTACCGTCAAAAGTTAATGATAGAAGTATGCTATATTCATACTACATCGTTAATATAAGTCAAGAAGAGTAGTGAGTTCTGAAAAAGCAAAACAAAGAAGTAAAGATGCCTACCCCAGCGTAGTCCTACCGACTTCGCTTCTGCTGCTACTGCAACAGCAAGCTAAATCTTTTGATGCCGCTGTACTCCCCGATCCGAGTATACGCCGTAAATTTCAACTTACTGCAAATCGACTGTCCCGAAAAATAAGTCACTAACCAATTTTTTCGTATACAGAGTGTATCAACTATATTTTACTTCGCTAGAGTGTCGTATCTCTATGTATTTTTGAATGGAGATACGACACACTAGCGAAGCATAATACAGTTGATTCGATCTGTTTTCGGAAAAATTGGTTAGTGACTTATTCTTCGGGACAATCGAAATGTGGTTATTCCTAGCGCTTTACTATAAACGTAGAACGTTATACACTGGTAGTAGAACTGATAGTCCGAAAATGTTTTGAAGCAGAGTAGAAGAAGAACCGACCATAAATGCAAACTCCAGCAGGCAATATATCATCTATTTCTTGTTAAATAGAACAGCAGTAATATTTTTGAGGATTAAAAATATCACACACACGTTATAGAAGCGATATAAATCAGACCTGCTGCGCAGAAGTGGAACAAAGTAATGAAATACCAGCCAAAACGCTATAGGGGTCAATTGACCCCTGCCGGTAACCGACTATAAAAAGTCAATTTTTTTTTAAAGTGCGTATCCAATATTTCCGAAAAATTCGTCAAATACTCTTATTTATAAATAATTAAAAGTCAGAAAACGCCATCTAGCTGCAAGCAACCGCTGCGGAGATTTACCACTTCAAAAATCGAAAGGGGTCAATTGACCCCGCCCGGTACTTCAGCAAAAACTGCGATTATCAATCATTACTATAGGAGAAGATAGTAATAATAATCATTTGTTTAAACAATTATGTTTCTTGAATTTCATCAAATATTACGACACTATAAGTTAAAAGTAGACCAAAAGTTTAAAATTTTAGAAAAAACAGAAACTTCCTAACATTATTTAAAGAGAATATTATTAAAAATAATAAAAAATTGTTTAAACAATTATGTTTGCTAACTTTAATATTATGTCATTTTATTTTTCGGATACCCTTTTTTGCCCTTCTTCCCTAAGGTC